>OY757940.1:14275708-14455708 GCA_963585895.1 Sepioteuthis lessoniana | reverse complement strand
GTCAGTCGGATATCTTACCCCAGAGTATTGTCATTCTCAGGGTAAGCAAAGGAATTTTTTTTTACATATATATTTTTACATATGCGCTATTGGCTACCGGAGTACTCAATTCATGATAAGAAGTTTGATCTTACCCGCATATGGCAGCCGGCATTTCCTCACTTGTGTGCTCAACCCAATGAGGAGAGTATATATATATATATATATATATATATATGTATATATATATATTGCATAGTTTGGCTGCGAATAATTGCTTAGGCATGTTTTGTTGAACATGATAAAACTAATTTCATTTATAGTTTTTTTTATTGTACTGTAACATATTGACCCTCGACCGAGCCGTCAATCAAGAGATGCTCTTGTGTAAATAAGCGGAAGAATAGCGGAAGCAGGTGGATGTTAAACAATAATATAACCAGGGGACAGACGGCTTGAGTCAGTTGGTTCGAGTCAGTTGGAGGAAAGATGTCGAATGGAGAGTCAGCGGCAGACAGAGGGCTTTGGGCCCTCAGTGACCCACGGTTGAGCAACCCCGCCAAGATGAGGAAGAAGTGCTCCTATGGTCGAAGAAGAACTTGGGTCAAAATAACAGTCTGTCCCCGTCTCCAGCTCATCTCTCACACACAACCAACATCAACCCTTTCGAGAATAAAGTGTGAGAGATATATTTTTATAAAGAAGTGTGTTCGTTCGTTCATTGAAGTTCGTCATTATTGTTGATTACGTTTCGGCTTATATTTGTATATGTATATGTATGCAGCTATACACAGTACTTTCTCAAGTTATCTTGTTCTTTTCCGTACTTCAGGGTCAAGTTGGTGTAAAAATTATCCCATGTTTTTTTCCAAGCGCTTTTAACCATACTTTAGTTGTCTTCAGGGGTCGTCATTTTTAATGGTGGTCAAGTTAAAATTTCACTTAGTTGTAGCCTTCGCTTTTGATTAAGTTGTAGCCTTTTCTTTAATAAATATATTGAGTTTAGAGTGTCTATCTTATGAGTTGGGGATATTAACAATTAAAGATGCTTAATATATTAATGCCCGTGTTAAATGCTATTCTATTTATATTTGCTATCTTATTTTTATGTTGTCTTTTGGTTTTTTATTGTTTTTGTATATGATTGTTGTGTTATCTATAAGTATTTTCTTATTTCATATATATATATATATATAGGGTGAAACAATAAAATTTTCATCCTAAAGAAAATAACACTACAGCTTTATTTTAAAACTTTTATTAAAAAAATCAATTCCGGTAACTTGATCATGTAGTAGAGCTGACATCTATTCAATGTAGCCGCCTTCAGCCTCAATCACCGCCTCGATACGGATCCAGAACTGAGAGCATGCCTTTTCCTCAAGCACCGGCGGGAGCTCGGCGAATACTCGGCGGATGGCAGCGATCAGGCTGGCTTTGGTATTGTGGGAGGTCATGTTGGTGATGTTCTCGACGTATGACCAAACGAAGTAGTCCAGTGGGTTCAGGTCGGTGGAGGAAGGGGGCAGTGATAGAAGGGTACAAAGTCGTAGCACTCCTTCTGAAGCCAAGCCTGGGTCTCTTTGGACTTGTGGGCCGGCGCCGAATCCTGCTGCCACACCTAGGGTCTGCCACCGGCCAGCTGATTGCACCAGGGGATCACCACACTCTTTAGCACATCCAGGTACACTTTGGTGTTGACTTTCAAGCTGACTTCGAAGATGTGAGGTGGTATGATGTAGCCCACACTTTAAACCACTCCTAAGACCATAACCGTAGCCGTAAACTTTGTTTTCATCACCCTGGACACGTCCCTGTTATTCTTGGCAATCCAGATTTGCATTTTGAGGGTGCTGGCAATGGTCCTGTTGTCATAACTTGGATCGGTAGAGAGCGTGAGTTGTACGGCGGTGCATCTCCGATCTCGCTCATTGAACATTGTGCCACTTTCAGACATGATAGAAGGCTCCTATCGCTCTTGGGATTTGTACACAACTGGCCAACTAGCAGATGGTCTGCAACAACAAAAAGAAAACCGTTTTTCTTTAAACGGAAATGGAATCATGTCGTCTTTTCTAGGGTGACAATTTTATCGTTTCACCCTGTATATTAATGCCTGTGTTGAATGCTATTTTATTTATATTTGTATCATTTTTTAAATGTTGCTTTTAGGTTTTTTGTTATTGTTTTTGTATATGATTGTTGCATTATCTATAAGTATATTCTTACGTTATATATATATATATATATATATATATCAAATATCAAAGATAGGGGTAAAGCAGACTAAGGTAAACACACTCTAAGAAAAAGGGAGGATGTCCTATATATAAAACCTATAACCAACGGAAAAACATTCAAACTGGGAACAAGAGTGAGTTCAAGTCTCTTTGAGTACCCCATTAACAAAGCCTTGTGCCATATATGTTCTCTGACGAAAGCAACAAGCTGGAAACACACATATATAAAACGTATATAAGAACAAAAAATACAAATCTCTTCGTGGACCTACCTATTTTAAAAATATATTTTATTCATTTATTCAATAAACATCTTTAATATATATATATATATATATATATATATATATATATATACATTAGCGACCAAAAGTTTGAGATTCCACTGAATTGTTTCTCTAAGTTCTTGCAACAGACTAATTTTGCACATTTGGATTTATAAATTCACATATTTTGTACAAGTAAACCCTTATATAAGATTCAAACAAATTTACAATCCCTTCCTGCCAAGTTGGCTGGGGCTGTAAAATACGCAGATAAAATCTCTGAAAATATGTAAAACGTCCTGGAAATGAAATTAAACCATCTGATGTTGAGGCTCCGGTCCTGAACCTCTGAGGAATACGGAGTGCACGTTAATAGCCATTACTGTCTGGTATACTCTGACCTGGATTAGAAGTACCTGTTAGAATAGAGGTAAAATCTATGAGTCAAGTCGAACTATTTAACCAGTTAACTTGGTGCAAACAAACGACTGATGTTAAATTGAATTATTACTATTACATAGCAATACTTGAAACCCTTTAACTGTGTACAAAGGAAAAATGTTTAAAGAGAAGTATTAGGGTTACATAGAAATACTTGAAACCCTTTAACTGTGTACAAAGGAAAAATGTTTAAAGAGAAGTATTAGGGTTACATAGAAATACTTGAAACCCTTTAACTGTGTACAAAGGAAAAATATTTAAAGAGAAGTATTAGGGTTACATAGAAATACTTGAAACCCTTTAACTGTGTACAAAGGAAAAATGTTTAAAGAGAAGTATTAGGGTTACATAGAAATACTTGAAACCCTTTAACTGTGTACAAAGGAAAAATGTTTAAAGAGAAGTATTAGGGTTACATAGAAATACTTGAAACCCTTTAACTGTGTACAAAGGAAAAATATTTAAAGAGAAATATTAGGGTTACATAGAAATACTTGAAACCCTTTAACTGTGTACAAAAGAAAAATGTTTAAAGAGAAGTATTAGGGTTAAATAGTAATACTTGAAAACATTTAACTGTGTGCAAATAAATTATTTATACATAATAGAATTATTTGAGTTTGATAAGAATACTTGAAATCACTTAATCGTGTGCTAATAAATGAGCTCTTGCTTGTTTAAAATGTTACCAACAAACTATACGTTTACAAACCATTTAACTGTGTGCAAACAAACAACTAATGTCGAATTAAATTATCAATATTACATAGCAATACTTAGAAACATTTAACTGCGTAAGTAAGGTTGGCGACCTTATTCGAGGGCGACCAGAAGACTCCCTTTTCAATAGCTACTACATCGAGGTGTAGGGGAGGACGCTACACCTTTCCCTGGATTGCTCCACTTTACCCTTGATATATACCTTATATTGCTGAGTGTTAAGCAAGGAGGTATCAAGTACCATTTTTAAAGTCTCTGGTATGACGCAACCTGGGATTGAACCCAGTTCTCCCGGACCATTGGCGAACACTTTACTCATTAGGCCACTAAGCCGTGCGTACAAACGAATAATGTTGAAGAGAATTATTTGGGTTAAATAGCAATGCTTGAAACCATTTAACTGTGAGCAAACAAATAATTAATTCTTAATAGAATTATTTGTATTCGATAGGAATACTTGAAATCACTTAACTATGTGCAAACAAATGACTGATGTTAACTTGATTTGTTAGTCTTGTATAGCATCACTTAAGACCATTTAACTGTGTGCAAACAAATTAGCTCCACTCATTTAAAAATAAAGCTGCACACGGACTATTCATTTACAAATCATAATATATATATAAACAGGATTTGGCATTAAATAACCATCATGAGTTGATATGCCATTAAACCAAATGACCTAAACTGTAAGTGAAATATTTCCTCTCCTCTGTTAGAGGACCATTTCAATCTAGATTAATGTGTGATTGGAATTAATTTTCTAAAAACTTTAACTAAATAGATTAGTATCGAATGATGTGCTCAAGTTGAATTTTTTCAATAGAAGAATATTCCGAGCTTCAGCTGGCTAAAATATTACAAACATCAAAAAATGGGGTTCATTATTGCCTGCAGTGACATGCAGAAACCGGCGCAAATGTTAACAGAAAGAGATCTGAAGGACCCAAAGTTATATCTATTGAGAAGGATAGGCCCTTGATCGTGTCTAGCAAAAGAGCAGAAAAAAAACCAGAACTGCTAAATTTAATTCTACGCAACAACATCTAATATCTATTATGACTGTTAAGAGAAGACATCTTTCTCTTTGGCGTAAAGGATGTGTTTCAGTTAGGAAACCTCTATAAAAAAATTGACCAGTCGGCTTGGGCAGTAGAATACACCGACTGCTTCTCTGCAAAGAGCTAAGACCCTTCCCTCCAACGAGTGTCCTGAATATGATACTAAACAATCTGATGGTGAGGCTTCAGTAATGCTGGAGCTTTGGGGAATGCGGAGTACCCTTTCATTGCCATCGCTCCCAGGTTCACCTTGGCCCGGAGTGGTAGCACCTGATAGGGTCCTATCTATGGGTCAACTAGAACTAAACTGCGTACTTATGCTTAACTGAAAGTATTTCAAATAACTGTTTTGACTGTTAAACTGCATACTTATGCTAAACTGAATTGCTAGAAATAGTACTGTTTTTGTATGTTAAACTAAATTATTTGAAATAGAACTGTTTTGGTTTCTTTGTTTAATGGCATATCAACCTTCTGAGGTTAGGAACTGTTTTGGCATTTAACTGTGTGTAAACAAAAACTATACTTATACTAACCTGAATTGTTTGAATTAAAACTGTTTGACTAAAGTGAATAGCTCGAAATAGGAATGTTTTTGACGATTAAACTGTGTACTTATGCTAAACTGAATTGTTTGAAATAGAACTGCATTAAATAACCTACGAAGGTTGATATGCCATTAACCCCAAACAAACAAACAATCTATTAAAAAAGAAAAAAAGTTGAAAACGCTACAATAGGCACAATAGCTGAAGAATTGGACGTTAGAAGATTGGAAAAAATTACTTTTGACTGATGAGTCCAAATTTGAGATTTTTGAAAGTAAACCAAGCGTCTTTGTCAGACAAACTCTTTCTGAACCAATAAGTGAAAATTACATGCTAAGCAAATTGGGGGAACTGTAATAGTTCGATTGGTTTGGTTTTATGGCATATCAAGCATTGTAGGTTATTTAATGCCAAATCCTCTTTATAGATATAAATTGAATATATATGATTTGGTTTGGTTGGATTTTATGGCATATCAACCCTTGAAGGTCATTTAAAGCCAAATCCTCTTTATACATATATATTAAATATATATGATTGGGTTTGGTTTGGTTTGATGGCATATCAACCCTTGAAGGTTATTTAATGCCAAATCCTCTTTATACATATGTATTAGATATATATGATTTGGTTTGGTTGGTTTTTATGGCATATCAACCATTTTAGGTTATTTAATGCCAAATCCTCTTTATAGATATAAATTGAATATATATGATTTGGTTTGGTTGGGTTTTATGGCATATCAACCCTTGAAGGTCATTTAAAGCCAAATCCTCTTTATACATATATATTAAATATATATGATTGGTTTTGTTTTAGTTTTATTGCATATCAACCCTTGAAGGTTATTTAATGCCAAATCCTCTTTATACATATGTATTAGATATATATGATTTGGCTTGGTTGGGTTTTATGGCATATCAACCCTTGAAGGTCATTCAATGCCAAGTCCTCTTTATACGTATATACTAAATATATGATTTGGTTGGTTTGGTTTGTTGTTTGGTATATCAACCAAAGTTAAATGGTTCCATGTATTGCTATGTATCACTAACAATTCAATTAAACATCAGTAATTTATTTACACACAAATAAATGTTAAAACAGTTCTATTTCAAGAAATTCAGTTTAGCATAAGCACACTGTTTGGTTCAATTTAACCCATAGATAGGACCCTATCAGGTACTACCACTCCGGGGCCAGAGTGGAACTGGGAGCGGCGACAATAAAGCGTTAATCGACATTCCCTAAAGCTCCGGCATTACTGAAGCCTCATCATCAGATTGTTTAGTGTCATATACAGGACACTCGTTGTGGGAGTCTTACCCCTCTACAGTGATGCAGTGGGTGTATTCTACAGCTCCAGCCGACTGGGCTACAGGACACTGACTGGTGGAGTCTTACCCCTTTACAGTGATGCAGTGGGTGTATTTTACAGCTCCAGCCGACTGGGCCACAGGACACTCGTTGTGGGAGTCTTACCCCTCTACGGAGATGTAGTCGGTGTATTCTACAGCCCCAGCCGACTGGGCCAGAACTGGTTCAGGATGAAATTGATCGCAAAATTCGAAGTGAACCACCAAAGAATAAGGAAGAGTTGTTTACACATTTCCACACTGCTTGGTAATTATTTCCCAGATCATACTTTAACAAGTTACTATAAAAGAATCCAGAAATTTTCTCTACGGTAATAAATGCTTGTGGATTCTTTGACGAAAAGAAAATACAAATTTCCTTTAATTAAAATTATAGTCATCTCGGATTTAAATCATTTCCTGATTGCTTGGAAATTCTTTAAAGACATAAAGCTTAATTCAGTTTTTTAAGGTTAGGGGAAGAAATAAATGCAGTCTCAAACTTTGGGTCAGCAATATATATATATATATGTGTGTGTGTGTGTGTATGTGTGTGTGTGTGTGATATTAATAATAAAGCTTGCTCTATTCATAAATAAAGTGTGTTCAATATCAATGATAGGGAAAACCACGCTTTGTTTTATCAGAGATCAGATTTCCATAAGATCAATAACCAGTCAATTGCGATCAACGCCTTCCCTCTGAGTATGTTGACATCACTTTCAGTAGATGAGATATGGCTGGCGAGGTATGTGAACTTGTCAACTTATTTTAGATGGCTCTTTTTTGTTTAAAACACATTAACTCTGTTTTATTTGTGTTATGTACGGGCCAATGCCTCCTACTGATTGTATGTTTACGATATCAGTATATATACAAATATTTTTAAAGGTATCTATTTAACCCATAGATGGGACTAAAGCAGGTACTACCACTTAAGGACAGAGTGGACCTGGAAGTAATGGCAATGAAGGAGTGGCTCTATATTCTCTAAAACTGAAGCCTCACCATCAGACACTGTTTAAATAGTAGTTTGTCCACATGTTTACCCACCCATTTCTTTTGTGTTCTTCATTGTAGCAGTGATTGGACATTTGATTCCGATATTAAATGATACGTACAAGGAATAGAGGACTCATGCCTTTCTTGAGAGGATGAGTTCAGTGATTGAGCTTTCTCAAAAGTACCTAACCCCTCTACCATGAGTAGCAAGATATACAAGTTTATTTTTTAAGAAGATTAAAGCTGATTTGAAGTCAGAGTTTTCTTTCTCCTAGTGTGGTTGCCAAACTGTTGCGTTCTGGTTAGTGAACGCTTGTAGTATTAGATAAAGGACAAACCACGATATGTGAGGAAATAGAGTTGTATTCTCAGGAAAAAGTATATACAATAGAGAGACTGTTAGTAGACAAGAACATAGGATTAGTGAATACAGAATAAGGATATAGTCCAACGATAGTATTGGCTTCCGTTATAAGAAGCAGCTCTTCACCTTCTAGACTGCCCTACTATATATGGCAGATGGACTAGTTCATTGTGTGGAGAAAGGTGGGTGATACCCAACACAAACAAAAGCTAAGGAACCCAGTCAGCTTTTCTGTTTACCCATAGCTAGCGTAACAAAAGTTGGATTCATGCCTTTCCCAAAGACATTAATACGAAGTCAAACGCAAACAATATCAACAAGGATTTGAACTCGGGTCACCGATTTCCAACGATGAAAATCGTCGCGTTAAGCATACCTCCTTCCTCGTAACAAAAAAAAATGTAGTGGCGCTCGTAGTGTAATGGTTACCATCGACGGAAATGGACACTGGGACCTGAGTTCAAATTCTGGACGAGGCTGTTAACATTTCAAATTGCGCTAAAGGTATGAAATTAACAATTCTCTCTTCAGCTAGGGTAGACTGGGTTCTTTACTCTTGATATAACAACCGATCTAGGAGAAGGAAAGCTCAAAATTCAAACCCTTTAAATCCCGCTTGAAAAACTGACCTTGTATCACATTCCGCTCGTGCAAAGGGGTTGGTTAAATACATTTAAAAATGCGTTCTATTTTATTTGCGAGCGATTGATGGTTTCAATTCATCCGCGGATATCAAAATCAGTAGATACTTATGTCCTATGCATAAAATGGCGTTGTATTTGTATCTGACCTAAATACATTTTTCAGGATAATTCAAATAACCTCAAGATAACTAAAAATAAATAGTTTATGTCCGGCCATCGATTCCACGGCGACTACTAACTTGATGATTGTTTTATTTGGTTTCTGAATAGTTGGGCAGACTGGATGAGACTGTTTGAATTTCACTTTGTGCTAATGCATTTGGCAAAGGTACAAATCCACCAATTCCTCCTCCCCGCAGCTATTTAGTAAATATTAGGGCAGACTTGACTCTTGGACCTCGGTATGGCAACTACTTAAGGAACAGAAAAACTTTGACATTCAAATGCTTAAAAATTGTCTTTTTGTCGCATCCTGCTCGTGGCAGAGGGGTTGGCTAGATATATACATATACTACTACTACTAATGGAGGTGCCCGTGGTGTAATGGTTATCGTCGTAGGAAATGGACACGGCGACACGAGTTCAAATTCTGGACGAGACTGATTGCATTTCACGTAGCACTAATACCCTTGGGAAAAGTATGAATCCAATTATTCTCCCTCCCGGGCAGACTAGGTTCTTCAGCCTTGGTGAGGCAACTAGTCTAGGAGAAGGAAAACTCTGAATTCAAACCCGTTAAACTTCGCTTAAAAATTGACCTTGTGTCATATCCTGTCCGAGCGGAGGGGTTGGTAAATATGTATACTACTACTACTACTACTTAATAATAGTAATATAATCTCTAAGCGAGGTTCGAACTCATCTTTTATGCGTGTTCTTACGATCCGAGTAGTTGGGATAAAAAATAATTGAAATTAAGACGAAAGGAAAGTCTAGCCAAAAATAAATAATCGCACTCAACGCTTCCTTTATTTAGAATTCCCGACAACATTACAACTAGTTTATTTTGGAAAGGCATGAACTCGTCTTTTGAAATATTAGGACAGATTAGGCTCATTAGCGTTGCTATGTTAACCGGTCTGGGAGAGTAAAAACACTGAATTCAAACCTTTTGCATTCTACTTTAAAAAATTGACATTTCACTGCATCTTGCTCATGGTGGAGGGGTTGAGAAATAGTCATAGACTGATAGACTGTGTAACAGGGAAGTAATGATTGACGTGCTGGACTGTGACATCTTAGAAAGCGAGTTCGAACTCCAGTTTCCCTATTATGTTCTCTTTCCAACCTTTCGGAAAGGTATGAACTCCTTTATCCCCTTGTCCAGTCGACTGGGGCTGTAGAATACACCAACTGCTTCTCTCTATAGGGTTAAGACTTCTCCAACGAGTGTCCTGGATATGACACGAAACAATCTGATGGTGAGGCTTCAGTAATGCTGGAGCTTTGGGGGAATGCAGAGTACCCCTTCATTGTCATTGCTCCCATGTCTACTCTGGCCCGGAGTGGTAGTACCTGATAGTATTTTATTGATGGGTCAAATAGAACTAAACTGTGTATTTATGCTATACTGAATTGTTTGAAAAAGAACTGTTTTTGATATTGAAACTGTGTACTTATGCAAAACTGAACTGTTTGAAATAGAACAGTCTGAACTTTTGCTCAACTGAATTGCTTGAAATAGGTATGTTTTCGACATTGAAACTGTTTACTTATGCTAAAAGGAATTGTTTGAAATAGAACTGTTTTGACATTTAACTGCTTGTAAACAACTGGGCCATTGGTCTAATGCGTAGGGTGTTCGCCACTGGTCAGGGAGACCGGGGTTCAATCCCAGGCCGAGTCCTACCAACGGCTCAAAAAATGGTACTTGATGCCGTCTTGCTTAACACTCTGCGTTATAATATAAGGATCAAGGGTAAAGTGGAGCAATCCAAGGAATGGAGTAGCGCCCTCCTCTACACCTCGTTGTACTAACTATTGAAAAGGGAGCCTTCTTGTCACTTACGACTAAGGTCGCCAACTTAAAAAAAATTAATGCTTATACTAAACTGAATTATTTGAAATTTAATTCGGTGTTAAATGATACGAAAAGGGATTGTTACGCAGTTAAACAAAACAACCAACCAACCCTTATCCCCACAGCTATGGGTTAAATAGTTACCAAACCAAACCAAACCAAACCAAACCTGACTACCTGCGATGATAAGCATCTAAAATTAAGATGAAAGAAATACTAGTAAAATATTAATAATTGTTGACTATGCTTCATCTCATAAACTTAATATAATATTATTACTTCTATTGATACAACGAGAAGAAAAGTGACTAATAATTAAGATGAAAGTCAAAAATTAATAATGGCTGTCAATGCTACATCGATCAAAATTCATTTGTTTACTAGTAGCCATTGAATGACGTGTTAAGTAGTTGCAATAAAAAGCAACTAAAATTACGATGAAAGAAATACTAGTGAAATACCTATAATTGCATGTTGCATCTTATAGATTACAATATAATATCATTACAAGTATTGATACAAGAAAGTAACTTAAATTAAGAGGAAAGTCAAAAATTAATCATGGCTGTCAATGCTACATCAAATAAAAATCCTATTGTTTACTAATAGCCATAGATTGATATGTTAAGTAGTTACACTAAAAAGCAACTAAAGTTAAGATGAAAGAAATACGGATAAGAAGCGAAAAAAATAACTCTTTTAGCCGTTATTGCCTCGTTCATCTTGAAATATTTTCAGTAGAACAACCAGGCTATATTGTCAGCCATGTTGTCAAGTGTTGTTGTTTTTTTCCCCTTGTATGTTTGTCTTTCTTACCTGCTGAAGAGGGAAAACGTTACACTTATCTACTTATTTATCTGTTGTTAAATGACGATATCTCTAAATACAGGTGGGCCAACACATAACTGTTGACCTTATGCTAACTATAGATCTCCTTCATCACACAGGCAGCTATTTAAAAACTGAAACGAGGAATCAATTGATTTACTTCGCTTGTCGCTTTTAACTTTGCTACCTACTCTTTCATCTTGATGGCGAAGATTAAATTCTCCTAGGAAAATGTTGACTTCTCTCGTTTATACTATCTCTGTCGTTTCCTATTAATGCATCTCTCTCTCCTTCTCTCTCTCTCTCTCTCTCTCTCACACACACACACACACACAATATACATATATATATAGAGAGAGAGTTCGTTGTATTTATAAATAAAAAGTGATCAATATCTGTGATGGAGTATATACACGAGGTCATTCAATAAATAAGGGGAATATTTTTGGAAAAAAAAATTTTTTTTTGAATTTTTTTTCATAAGGGTAAACTCTGTATTGTTTGGGGTTGGTTTATAGTAAAAGTCATTTTAATCTTAGAAAAATATTTCTTTTGAGGCTATTCAAAATGGCGGAAAATCAAACAGATTGCTTCGGGCTTGAATAGAGGTTGGCCATCAAATTTTTGCTTGCTGAGAAGTGCAAACCATTTACTGAAGAATGTGTGACATGTATGTTTAGGTTTGATTTTAACCGTTTTATTATTTGCCTAGAAGTTTGGGAATACGATACGTTGTACGTCTACAATTAGGTATTTACAGTTAACAGTTTTGACGATATGTTAGAATCATCGAGTTGCAGGGTTATTTTGTTAAATATTGGTTAGACTTAGATTTATATTTTTTCTATTACTTAATAAGTAATAGATACTGGTGAGTATCAATTACTCATTAATTAATTTCCTTCTTTAGTTAACAGTTTTGACGATATGTTAGAATCATCGAGTTGCAGGGTTATTTTGTTAAATATTGGTTAGACTTAGATTTATATTTTTTCTATTACTTAATAAGTAATAGATACTGGTGAGTATCAATTACTCATTAATTAATTTCCTTCTTTAGTTAACAGTTTTGACGATGTGTTAGAATCGTCGAGAATCATGTTGCAGGGTTATTTTGTATAGTATTGGTTAGTGTTATGTTTATATTTTTTTCTATTATCGAGTTTCTCGCAAAAAGGACAGAATTTCATCTAAGTTGATATTTTCAAATAGACTTTTTGTATTATTTACATTTAAAAGGCGTTTTCTGATATGACTGAGAGTTTTCCATTCAATGAAAATGTGTTTAACATGTTATGCATTGAGGTTATTGTTCTTGATCGAGTATAAAGGAGTGCGCAGATCTTATATGATCAATGCATAATCGGGATATAGTGATTTCTTTCTGGATTTTCTAAAACCTTATTTTCATTCTCCCAAAGTTTGT
Source organism: Sepioteuthis lessoniana (assembly GCA_963585895.1). NCBI lineage: Eukaryota > Metazoa > Mollusca > Cephalopoda > Myopsida > Loliginidae > Sepioteuthis > Sepioteuthis lessoniana. The sequence goes on along the minus strand of OY757940.1, from coordinate 14,442,814 downwards.
TTGATCAAGAAGAGCTTATTGTGAATGTTGTTTTTTCAGCGTTTTTGCCGTTTTGTATGGATAAATCTATTAATATCAGGCTTCAAGTCAGTATATGGAATCTTGAATTTGTTAGAGGCCAAATCTAGGACCGATTTGGCTGTCGAGTCAGCACTTTCATTTCCCCTCACTCTAATGTGGCTTGGTATCCAACAAATAAGAATCTCTTTTGAGTTGGATATAGGGTCTAATCTGTTGTTTAATTATTAAGGGGCATTTCTAGTTTTTTTTTACTGATATTAAAACAGAGAACGAGTTGTATAGCAACATAATAAATATTCAACTATACACGGAAACATAGTCAACAATAATGACGAACGAACACACTTCTTTAGAAAAATATACCTCTCACACTTTATGCGAAAGGGTTGCGAAAGGGTTGTGTGTGAGAGGTGAATTGGAGACTGAACAGACTGCAACATATTGACCCCAAGTTCCTCTGTCTTTAGCAGCACTTCTTTCCCATTCAACCGGAGATCCTGAGGGCCCAGTGAGAACCAGCTGGGAACTGGTTCTCACTGCCTCGAACTGCAACTCGAACTTCAACTGCAACTAACTCCAACTAACTCGAACTGTCTGTGGCACCGGGTTATATTATTGTCTGACGTGCACCTGCTTCCTGTGAGAGTCGCATTTGCACCGAAATCGACCCGTCCACGGTCAAGGTTATATCTTGATATTTTCGACCAGATGCACCTGTTTCTCGATTGATGGTTGGGTCGAAGGTCAATATGTTACAGAGTGAGGATATAATAAAGATTTTATGGTTGCTTGCAGAGATGATATCTAGCCATGGGTCTATTTTACAGGCTTCATCTGTAAAGATGGGGCTTTCCTTCGGAAAAGCTTTTCTTATAATTTCCTTATTTAAAATGGCCTCGCACGCTGTTTTACTGTGGTCCTTGGAGTCATCTGTAAAGATGTAGTGGTGGTTGCAACGGTAATCTAGGATATAATGGAATTTGTCTTGGTAAGTTCTTGGGTGGGTTTTTATCTTAGGGAGTTTACTTAGTTCAAGGATCACTTTAGATTTTTTTAATAATCCAAGGCGGTGTCTTCGGTATGATGGTTTCGTTTATATTGATGAAAGATATTTTAGATTCTTCGAGGATAGGTTCCATCCGAAGGCCTGAAGGTTTTATTAATTTTTCTTTTTCTGCAAAATACTACTTTTACCTTGGTTTAAAGATACAATCGTAAGCTGACTTGAATGGACAGGATTTAAGTTTCGTATAGTAGTGTAGGGCAAGTTTTTCACTTTTGAGTCGTAGGGATGCTGCACGAGCTTCTGCAAGCAAGATTTCCCACGGAGAAATTTTGAAGGATCCTAAGACTAGTCTTAAACGTTCGTTTTTTTTATAGGGTCTAGCCCTTTCAGATAAGACCTTCGGCTGATCATTATACCTTAGTCCAGTGGTGAACGGACCTGTTACCTGATCAATTTTCTAAAATTCCTGGTCGGCTGCCCATTTTGTGTGGGATACGACTCACAGAAGCTGTTGCACTTTGCTGCATTTTGATATCAGGTGTTAGGTGATGGAGGAAAGAATGTTATCTATCAAATATAGGAATTTATAATAATCGAAAAGGGTATTTTAGTTCTTTTCAGGTTAACGGCCGGATCGTTGTGCATTTTCTCTATTTAATGGAAGTGTACCATAATGGTATCGAATAGACGGTTTTGATGGTCCTTTTAGGGTTTTGAAATTTCTTCAAGGAATTATGGAGGGCCCGTTGTGTTGAGAAGATAAAAAATGCATCCGTATGGTACCTTGATGCACACATGTCAAGATGGCCAACCACGCAAATATAGTAAGACAAATTTAGATTATAATTAACCGGGCAAGTGTTACATAGAGAGAAGGTCGCCTTCTAAGTAAGATTTTGTTTGCTGTAGTTCAAGTGATTCTTTTTTATATTTTCAGCCATTATTGTCTTTTGTAAATTATTCTGTAAAATATGTGTGAGGGTAATGGAGACGAACGTGAAGAAAATTCCACATGTGGAATTTTGAAAAATAATTAACGGATGATTGTTATATTTTGACCTTCGACCCGGCCCAAAAATATTATTCCAAGGTGATACACCGGAAGGAAGTGACACATTCCAATGGCCAGTAATCGAAAGAGATCGCGTGGGCGGATTAAGGCTTATGATATGGGACAAGGTGAAGGTCCCATTGTGCCACTACAGTGATGCACCGGAAGAGAGTAACCTCTGAACTGCATGACAGTTATTTCCGCTTGATGACGATTAAACATTCGATTTCAAAGATCCAGTGGGCGATCGTGTGGGCGTTGAATTATTATATAATTGAGTTGAGTTGGGTGCCAAAGCAGTTGCCAGTGGAATTCCAGAGAGTTAGAGACCAGATGTGGTAGGGAAAGCCACACCCGACCGAGGGGGGCCTCGGAACCCCCCGATGGAGTAGACCCCAACATCAGGAGAACAAGAAAGACACAACGTGACGGTCATAACAGTGGCGTCAAAATATGAAGTTTATGTTCGCTCTCCAGCACCCTCTCACATGCAAATCTTGAACAACCCTTTCGAACCCTTGCAATAAAGTGAGAGGTGAATATTTTGTTAAAGAAGTCTTCTATGCGTCGTTTATTACTGCGTCTGTTATCATTGCGTCAGTATGTATCCAGTATATATATGTATGCAACAGTGACATAACGGTATTAAATAGACATTCGTACCTTCACGACCCTGTTGTGACCGCGCCGTGGTAAAAGTTGACCAACGCACAAAATTCTATTTTAATTAACTACCGAAAGGTTTATTTACAACTACAATTGATGAGTAGAGGCCGGGAGAAAGAAAGAATGAATGAAAGTTGAGTCGATTGCGTTAACTGGGCAAAAAGAAACAACATAAGAAACAACGATGGGAAAGAGAGAGCAGACACAAACCTTGAATTTTCTTCCCGGTTTTCTATTGTCGTTCTAACATGGTTGTCCGCTGGGTTACGTCTAGTGTAAGGCCTTCTTTGGAGCCAACCTCCAAAATGGGGCTCGTAAAATTTCGTCTCCTAACATCTTCGCGGTGAGTGTTCAACTGACAGTCTTTACCCCCACACGTCTCGCAGTCAATTGCCTAAAAAACGAGTTGTCCTCTCCCTTCCGCCTGGTGTCGGCAGGGGGGGGATATCCGCTTCCGATGGGTCAACAAGCGTACAAGATTTTGGGACCTCCGGTTTTCTCTAGTCATCCTCATCTTACGCAGTCATTCACCCGTGACAGGCTGACCCACAACTGCCTTAGTCACTCATAAGTCAACTACCCACCCGTAGACTCTATACCTGCCTTTTTTCCTTCTTATTTTTTTTCTCTTTCTCTCTCCCTTTCCTTAGAAATTGACCTTTCGTTTTCTTTGTAACTTACCATATCACATTACAGAAGCACACACATCGAGGTTTTGATTTGGAGAATCCGAAACCATAGTTTGTTGCCAATCTATTGATCTTGACTATGTTCAGTTGAAGTTGACGTTCTATCATGTGGATGTATTTGAATTTGTAGCATATCATGAAATCGTCAACATACAGGGCACTGTATATTCCAGGGTGATGGGTATCACCCACCTTTTTCTACACAATGAACTAGTCCATCTGCCATATATAGCAGTAGCTACTAATACTAGAGCAGACTAGGAGCTGTCTGAGTTCTTTTTCACCGCGAGGGGATCGTCTCGCCTGAATTTTTTGCAGCACCGTGCGCGTTTCGTCTCCCTCTGGTTGTGTTTTCACAGCTATGGGGGGGCCCAGCAGCATGAAGTCACAGTCGCCGACCGACGTATTCCAAGCGCAGCCCTCCCCAATGCCGGAAGGGGCTCCGTTCGGCCTCTCTTCGTCGGCAAGTGCAATACCACCGGCGCGGGGACGAGCGGCTGTCTCTTGGTCTTCACATTGCGTGAATGAGGGGTCCCCTTGTGACTGCGCAAGAGACGGGGTCGAAGGGTGTGAAAGGTATTTCAAAGACGGGGAAGTGCTCCCGGTGCCCGAATTGGTCGGGGCGGTCGGGCCGGGGACCCTGTCCTTCGTGGTCGCAGACGTTGGGACCGGGAGACTGGCGGGGATTAGGAAGGAGACTTTTGAGGACCTTTTGAAAACGGCAAACATCCCAGGAAAATATTTCTGCCGCAGAGGTTTCGCTACATGGGATGTCTTGTTGCCCTCAGAGGAGGTGGCGAAGGGCCTCGCCGGTGGTAGCATCACCACGCGCTTCTTCCGGCTACAACCGGAGTGTCGAGGCGGGGGAGGAGTGCGGGTCACCGTATGCAGTGTATCTGTGCAATTGAGTGGTGGCGTCCTCGCCGCCTGTCTGGGTGTGTACGGCGGCGTGGAGCAGGTCACACAAGTGACGTCGGCGCGGGGAGCCGCGTGCAGTGGCTGCGTGTTCGTTGTGTGCCTCGATGGGGGAGGGTTTGACGGAGTTCCCCATAAGGTGCGTTGCCGCGATCAGGCCATGACAGTCGTGGTTGGGGGCGGGAAGCCGCTTTGTTGGTCTTGCAATAAAATCGGCCACTTTTCGAAAAACTGCCCTCAAAAACCAACAATCACCACCACAACAACGACTACTACTACTGCTACTACTACTGATAATCCTTCACCTGTCATAGCAGCAATAATACCAACAGAAACCTCAGAAAACAAACAAGAAACCCCTAAAGAAAATGAGGAAGGGTGGACGCAAGTCACCAGAAAAAAGGGAGGGAAAAAAACTCCCCCAAAAAACCCAGCAACAACAGATGCAACAACTCTTTTGACTACAACTACGAAACCAACGACCACAACGACCACAAATACGAAACAATCAACTGAAAAACAATCATTTACAACAAAAGACAATCAAACCACCGAACCAATGGATATGTCCATGAATTTAAAAAGAAGGAGAGACAGCGAGGATTCACCAACTAAAGAGGGGGAGAAAAAACATCCAAAAAAACCCACACAAACACCCACCATACCTCAACATAAGGGGGAAAAAACAACAGAAAAATCGCCAGTCCCAAATAAACAAAGACCAGCACAATTGATTCCTCTCCCACAAAAAACAAAAACCACCCCTATCATCCCAACGGAAACACCATTACCCCCCTCTCTTTCACCAATTAAAACCCCCAAAATGCTTACTCGATCCTATTCAGCAACCAGACTTACACCCTCTCCCCAAACACCGTCAACATCAGCAGCAACTGTTCAAAAACCAAGAGCACGCTCTCCGGAAGCCCGACGTGCCATAAACTCATATTACTTCTGCGAAGATATCATGGACAATCCACACATAGACCACACTTTAAAACAATCATTAAAACCATTACGCTCACTCCAAAAAATTGACACTAAAGACATCACAAAACCACATCTATTCAAAGACGCACCAAAATTGACCACATTCGTCCGCTTGGCTGGCAATCGGACCAAAGAACTCTGGAACTTTATTGACGAAGCCAGCCGGGCGGATGTAATGCTGGTCGATACGAAAAATCCAATGCTGAAAAAAATGCTCCCCTTCTGTGCGGGCAGGGTCCCGATTTTGGTTCACCCATCACTCTATAGGTCCCTAAAGTTGCGGTACCCTATGGATGTCGGTGGAATTACCAGGGACGACCGAGTAAGTACTGAGCTCGGCACCGGATCCCTGCGTCAGACCGTCGGCATCCTCACCCCGAAGGATTTCCGGCCCGTAGTCGACACTGAGTAAGGTAAGTGGGATTGATGGCTCTAAACCTTGCTACTTTGAATGTGAGGGGATTGAGGGATCCGGGCAAGTGTACGCGCTTGCTTGGTGAACTTAAAACTCTCGGTGTAGATGTTGCTGCAGTGCAGGTAACCCACTTCACTTGCGGTGCCGACTGTCGTGTGCTGGAAAGCGATTTTAACGTTTTCTCAGCATACGGCAGCCGTACCAGCGTTGGGGTTTCTTTGCTAGTTGGACGCAGCCTTGATGCTGATGTTGACGTTGTTTTTGCAGGTGACGGGGGCCGACTGGTTGTGGCCGATGTTGCCGTGAAAAGTTTCAAGTTTCGTCTGGTTGCGGTTTATGCGCCCAATATCGTTGTGGAGAGGTTTTCCTTTTTTCGTCGGTTGGCGCCGTTCCTGGACGATACGAAGCGGCTAGTTTTAATGGGTGATTGGAATGCGATCCTTGATCCCAAGATAGATAAGGTCGGGCGGGGAGCTAGGCGTGTGGGAAGGTGTGAAAGCAGCCTTGCCGGCCTCATGACTCGTCATGACCTCGTCGACAGGTTTCGTCTGGATCACCCAGGGCGGGAGATGTGGATGTGGCTAGATAGTTCGCCCTCTGCCAAAGTAGGCTCCTACTTGGACAGAGTGTTAGTGAGACGAGCTGACATTGATTTTGTTAGTTGTCCCACGTTCCACTTGATAGCGTGGACTGACCATAAACTTGTTAGAGTCAGTCTACGGTTAGCAAATAGGCCTAGTCTGGCCGGTTACTGGAAGTTCAATACCTCCTTACTGGAGATACGGGACTTCCGGGACCGGCTAGAATCCCTAATTCAGCGGGCGTTAGTGGGGGCGGTTACCGGGAATAGGTGGTGGGGATCTCTTAAACATAGGATTAGAGATTTCGCTACCAAGTACGGTCGACAGCTCAACCTAGATAGGACCAAGGAAGCGAAATCTATAGACGATAGACTTTCCCGGGCGGTGGCTGGGGGGGACTCCCTAAACGTAGAGCTAGCTAGGGGGGACCTTGAGCGCGAGAGTAGCGAGCGCTACAAGGGATACGTAGTTAGATCTAGGTTAAAGAGAGTTCTCAACGAAGCTGTGAAAACGAACGCGACTGCGCGTGAAGAAGAAGTGCGAAGGTTCCCCGATAAGTATATCGGTTCTGTCAAGGCCCCGGATGGGCGACTGCTGCGATCGGCTCGCGAGATTCGTGACGCCTTTCGGGCGCACTTTCGGGATCGCTTTGCCCGCTGTACTGATCTCCCGCTCCGGGAGTTTCGTAGCTATCTTGCCGACTTCCCCCGCCTTGGGGTGGCTGAAGCGGCTAGCTGCGAGGGTGTGGTTACTGAATGCGAAGTCCGTGACGCGTTGAAGCAGGTCGGCCTCAACAAGTCGCCGGGACTAGATGGTTTGCCCTACGAAGTGTACTTGAGGATGTCGCACATGTTTGTGCCTATTCTGACGGATATGTTCAACCATTGGTTCGCCCAGGGAGCCATCCCTGGTAGCGTTACCAAGGGCGTGATCACATTGCTGAAGAAAGGTGGCAGGCATGTTTGGGAGGGTTTAGACGATTACAGGCCCATAACTCTGCTTAACACAGAGTTAAAGATTTTGGCCCGGGTCTTAGCGAATCGTTTACAGCTTGTCATTAGCGATCTGATCGGCTCTGAGCAGACTTTTGCTGTGAAGGGAAGATCGATCCAGGACAACCTGCACTTGATTCGCGAGGTCCTAGAGGGTATAGAAGACGGCACCGAGGCCGCGCTGATCAGTTTAGATCAGTCCAAGGCCTTCGATAGGGTTGACCATCGGTTTTTGGCGACTGTTTTGGAGACTGCCGGATTCAAACCGGAGTTCCGCAGATGGATTAGCATGATGTACCACAACCCTCAGGCAGTGGTGCAGGTGAACGGAAGGCGTTCGGGGGTGTTCGCGGTCGAGCGGTCGGTCCGGCAGGGCTGCCCGTTGTCTCCTCTTCTCTATGTCCTAGCTTTGGAGCCCCTGCTCCGTAGGCTTAGGGATAGGACGGCAAATCCGGCCCTGCGCGGTGTCCCTTTTGCTGGCCCTCTTACGGCAAGGGTTTCCGCGTTCGCCGATGATATCACAGTGTTTGTATCCCGCCGTCTGGATATAAAGGCTGTGAAGAAGGCGGTTAGCGAGTACGAGCGGATTGCAGGAGCCAAGGTCAATTTTGACAAAAGCGAAGGTTTGCGGCTCGGTGCTTGGAGGGGTAGCAATACTCTTCCGGGGCCGTTCCGCTGGAGTGACGGACCCGTCCGCATCCTCGGGGTGTGGTTCGGGCCCGGCCTCCAACTGGAGCGAAATTGGTCGGAAGTACAAGCCAAGGTGAATGCTCAGGTGGGAATCTGGCTTTCAAGGAGGTTGTCCTTAAAGGGCAGGGCGGAGGCGTGCGCCGTGTACGTCTTCCCCTTGATCCTTTACCGATTGGCTGTACTTCCTCTGCCTAAGGTAAATCGGTTGGCGCTGCAACGATCCCTTTCCAGATTGCTCTGGGGGGGTGCAAGGCCGATGGTCCGTAGGCAGGTCTGTATCCAACGTACACGCAACGGGGGTCTAGGTATGCCTGATCTGGAGAGCCACTGGCTTGCTGAAAGACTTGCATACTTGGGCAGAGCTTTGACGGGGGACGCAGTGTGGAGACTGAAGGCGAGTCGGACTTTTCCTCGCCTAAAGTCAGACCCAAAGGCTGAAGGTCGACGTAGGCCTTTGGGCGAAACACTGTTTGTCCGCGAGTGCCGAACGGCCCTTCGTAACCTTCTTGGGTCCAGTGACCTTTCACGGCCTCGAAAAGAACTATATCGGGAGCTAGTGGTGGGTTCCGCTTCTGATCCTCTCAGCGAGCGGCGCGGCTGGACGGCGGAAGAGATTCGCTCTCATTGGAATTGGGCGCCAGGATCGAGCTTCTTGAACAACTCCGAGTTCTCGCTCACCTGGCGACTTGTGCGAAATGCGTTGCCCCTTGTCGGCTTGAACTACAAAGCGGGCCTGGCAGACATGCCCGATTGCGCTCGCTGCGGCAGTGGCTTGGAAGAAACGGCTGAGCACGCCTTCTACTACTGCGAGCGAGTTCGCCCGTTTTGGGATCACGTCGGCGAGTGGACGGCTCGCATCGAACCCAAACAGCTCGTGCTGCTCGACGTTGGTTACGTCGTGGACAACGTTCTTCCTCCGTATCAGGGTGAGAAGCGTGTGGTGTTTCTCGCGATCCTAGCTGTAGCTAGAATGGTGATTTGGACGACGCGAAACAAGGGATTGTATGACGATGCAAACTTTTCTCATCGTGATCTGATTTTGTATTTTCGGCATCAGCTGAGGGTCAAAATCAGATGCGATAGAAAACGCTTGGATCGCATAACATTCAGCAAAAGGTGGGTGAATGCAGCGAGCCTGGTCGTGCGAAAGGGAGCAACGTTGGAGTCATCCTTCCCTCCTCTGCCGGCTCATGGCGTCTACGGTACGGGTCCTTAGGGACCCCACCCCTGGTGAGTAAAACTGTTCCCTTTTTCTTTTGGTACGCAGGTACCTAGTTAGCAGTATGTTTGTGAGTCATTGTCCCCGTCATCTAGTTGTTAGTTCTCAAGATCTTCCCCATCCCCATTATTTTTGTACCTCAATCCGTATCCCAGTCCACGTTTACTGAAGATCTTGAACATTCATATGTATAAAAATCATATCACCTGCTTGTATTAACCCATACCACGCCCGACCCCTTATTTCTTTTCACCCCTGTAGATTAGGATCCCTGCCCCACCTAGGGTAGGTCCGACTTGTTTCCGGTTCTTTCGCCCCGGAAAACAGTCGGCCTCCAATTTTATAGACGGGGGGATGCGAGGGCAACCAAACGGGGGATTTTTCCTTGTTTTTGTATATATTTCGGGGTTTTTCTCCCATTCCCATCACATTCATTGTAAATAAATCATACTTGTAAATAAAATCATTCACGAATCTCGGGATTTTAAGTAGGACTTCTTCATAGAGCAAATGTGGTATTTTGGTGATTGCAGCGCAAAAGGCGATGGATGAATGGATATTTATTGTATTGTTGAATGGGTCGGCGAATGTGGCTAGCTAGGTCTCCTTAGTTTATATAGAAAAGTATGACCGCTCCCTTCCCCTCCCCAAAAACTTCAAGGCCTTGTGCCTTCTGTGTACACTACACAGAAATAAAGCAGACTAGAAGGTGAAGAGCAGCTTCTTATAGGAATAGTATTAAAGCGTTGGAGACTGGAAATCGCACTAGATCACCTTACTTGCTACCGTAATAACGGAAGCCAATACTATCTTTGGACTATATCTTTATTCTGTATTCACTAATCCTATATCTTGTCTACTAATAGTCTCTCTATTGTATATACTTTTTCCTGAGAATTTATCTCTATTTCCTCTCATATCGTGGTTTGTCCTTTATTTAATACTACAAGCGTTCACTAATCCTATGTTCTTGTCTACTAATAGTCTCTCTATTGTATATACTTTTTCCTGAGAATATATCTCTATTTCCTCTCATATCGTGGTTTGTCCTTTATTTAATATTACAAGCGTTCACTAACCAGAACGCAACACAGGGTTAAGCCATTTAATGAATCTTTTAATTCTTATATTAAAAAGGATTACATTGAGGATACTTCCATGCGTGATCCTTCTTGGTTGTCGAGGTCAGAGATGGTGGATTCAACACGAACCTTGAAGTTTCTATCTAAGAGAAAGTTGCTTAGAAAGCCAGGTAGTCTTCCTCCTAGGCCAAGATTGTTTTGATCCCTAATAATGCAATACTTCCATTTTGAGTCACATACCTTTTCCAGATCGAAAAGGATTGCTATCAGGTGGTCCTTTTTCATAAAAGCTTCTCTTATAAAGATCTCAAGACGAACCAGATGGTCTATAGTTCCTCTTTTCTTACGGAATCCAGGTTGAAGGTTGATGATTAGAACGTTCAATTCTAGGAATCATGTGAGTCTGTAGCTGATTATACGTTCCTTGGTTTTGTATAGAAAACTTGTCAACGAAATGGGACGGTAGTTATCGGAATTCGTACTATTCTTACCGTTTTTAGGATTGAGAATGACTTTCATCTGTCTCTATGTATCTGGAAATTTGTTGCTCGTTCATGTATTTTTAAAAATCTCCAAGAGATTCATTGATTCTTTGGGCATTTGTATTTAAGAACTCATTGTTATATAATTAAGGAATGTTTTTTTTCATATTAATCATTTTTCGTTATATTTTATCATTCAGTTTGGTTGGGCTTTGAACTATTCAGGTTAAGAGCCCAGATGTATAGTCAATTAGTGCAGTTTACGCTCGCGAGCAAAGGATATGGCAATCACCATTATTATAATAAACCCCCTGACAGGAAATGGGGCTGGAGTATGGATGACGTCATGCCCGAAAGAGATGGTCCTGAAAATTGAGGATTTTGAAAAAGAGTCAGTTGAGATTGGCCCATGGAGGCAGAGAATTGAGTTCTTTCCGTTGAGGCATAGAGTTGGATTTGGTCCGTTGAAGATGTAGTTGGGTTTTTCTTATCTCTACTGACAGAGATCTTAAACATCACAAGATGCGCCGCGCGTTGGGGATGGTTAGCATAGTAAGAGTTGTGTCTCTGTCTCCTTGTGTCGCTATGGACCGTAGTCAGAAGTTAATAAACCGTTCGTATCTGAAACAGCAGAGTCCGCTTGTGTCTTGTATTTGTGTATGTATTGTATTAGTGTTGTGATTGATATCTTTATTGTTATGGCTATACAACACTCATAATGTATTTTGTCTTGACCGATGGCTGTGCTCTGGGTTTTTTTTAAAAAAACTCCATCAGTTCTGTTAAAGTGAGCAGCTTGTTACATTCGTCTAAGATTTTAGATTTGAATTATAGTTTGATTTTTTTCAGCATTTTCTTTGATTTTTATGAAATGATAGTTATTTTGGCTGAATGATTTTTTAAAGGTTTCAGCTAAAGATTTTCAATATTTTTTTGGCAGTTATTTTGGTATAGTTGTGGAGAGGGGGTTTAGGGAAGTTGATTGTTGTTTCCCGGAGATTTTGGCGAATCATGTCTCAGATTCTCTTTGATTTAGCGGAGGGTTGAGTTTTTTAAAAATAATTTTGTCAGGCCTATTTCTTGGCTTTCTGGCTTATTCTACATATTTTACTCTGTTGTGTTTGTACAAGAATACATTGGAGGTTGTTGGGGTAACTTTAAATCTTTTTCAAGTGTGCCAATACCTGCCGGCCGACCCCACTATTTCAGCTTCCTTAAACCACTCATGGCCATCAGAATCGTCGAGTGGTTTTTCTTATCTCTGGCCAGGGGTATTTCACATTTCTTTACCGATACACGAAGCACAATAAAGAGGGTGGAAGTAAAGAACAAACAAACACGGGCTTGGGTTAGCTCCAAGCGTAAGAGGGGAAATTCCGTGACACTTTTTGTGCATTCTGTGAGCTAACGCGAACGTGTACTCGATCGAAAACTTTCATAAAGCCACTAGCAAAGCTGACATCTTCTCGCATTGGTTAACCCGGCCTCTGTAGGTCAACAGGTCTTAGCAGTCGTCTTTCTGACTTCTGCTCTTCTCTTTTCTCTGCTCTGCTTTTATCTTCTGATTGCCTCCTTCCGCTGACTGGTCTCTGCTGCTCCCTTCTGCTGACTATGTCCTTCTCTTAACAGTTCTCTCATGCCGACTGTCTCTGGGACCTTCCTTCTCTCGTCTTCTTCCGGTCTCGTCGGAGATCTCGCGCGCAGGCCTTTTTCAAGGCTACTCGTCGAATTGGATATTTCAGTCAGTTTGTTTGTAAAATTTTCTATAGTGTTTTTGGCATTGTTTTTTTAATCAAGTGTTGCAGGCATAGTTTTGGTAATCTTTCCCGGTTTCCTTTGTTTAGACTCCATAGGGAATATTTTCTTCTTCATGATGAAGCCCTTCCATTATAATTGGTAAATGATTCCATCCCCTTGCATCGTTGGGTACTCTCTTGGTGTAGTCCTTGAAGATTTGAAGAACGAACGCTAAGAATTTGATGAATTACTGAGTAGGTGCTTGAAAATGGACCAAGGTGGGTTTTAGATTTCTTATTTAAGAGGCATAGGTTGTTAACTGTTGAAGATCCTTCCAAATATTCTGCCCTTTTGGGGTTTTTTACAACACCATATACGGGGTGGAACGATAAAATTGTCGTCCTAAAGAAAACAACACTACAGCTTTATTTTAAAACTTTTATTGATAAAATCAATACAGGTAACTTGATAATGTAGTAGAGCCGCCTTCAGTCTCAATCACCGCCTCGATACGGATCCGGAACTGGGAACATGCCATTCCACAGGCGCCGGTGGGAGCTCGGCGAATAGTCGGCGGATAGCGGCAATCAGGCTGGTTTTGGTGTTGTGGGTCATGTTGGTGATGTTCTCGACGTATGATCAAACGAAGTAGTCCAGCGGGTTCAGGTCCGGGGAGGAGGGGGCCAGTAGGGTACAAAGTCGTAGCACTCCTTCTGAAGCCAAGCCTGGGTCTCTTTGGACTTGTGGGCCGGCGCTGAGTCCTGCTGCCACACCTAGGGTCTGCCACCGGCCAGCTGATTGCACGAGAGGATCACCACACTCTTTAGCACATCCAGGTACACTTTGGTGTTGATTTTCAAGCCGACTTCGATTATGTGAGATGGCAAGATGTAGCCCTCACTTGAAACCACACCAAAGATCATAACCGTAGCCGGAAACTTTGTTTTCATCACCCCGGGCACGTCCCTGTTATTCGTGGCAATTCAGATTTACATTTTGAGGGTGCTGGCAATGGTCCTGTTGTCATAACTTGGATCGGTAGAGAGCGTGTGTTGTACATCGGTGCATCTCCGATCTCGCTCGTTGAACATTGTGTCACTTTCAGACATGATAGAAGTCTCCTATCGCTCTTGGGATTTGTACATAACTGGCCAACTAGTAGATGGTCTGCAACAACAAAAAGAAAACCGGTTTTCATTAAACAGAAATGGAATCATGTCGTCTTTTCTAGGGCGACAATTTTATCGTTCCACCCTGTAATACTGTGGCTGTTTAAATCTCCAAGTACAATAAAAGGCTAGGTAAGTTGCTGTATGAAGTTTCTTAAGTCATTTTCGTTGGTAGAATCTTACGGGGGAATATGTAGAGAGCAAATATTCATAGTTTTGTATACGATCGCTTTAGCAACTATTGCTTGTAGGTTGGTGTTCAGGTAAACTTTGCTTTGGGGTATATCATTTCTAATTAAGATCGATGCACCCCCAAAATCATGAGTCTTATGTCATGTATGTAATTGTAGCTTTTAAAGTTTTTGATATTTATGTAGTCGTTTTCTTTGAAAAATGTTTCTTGCAAGCAGATTATAACCGGATTTTTATCTGTTAGTAACAAAAGCAAAACATTGAGGTTTGCTAAGATTCCGCGACAGTTCCATTGTATTATGTTTTGACCAATGTTTAAATTTACGTCTATGTTTAAATTTACGTCTATGTTTAAATTTACGTCTTTGTTTGAATTTACGTCTTTGTTTTTCTGTTTATGAGGTTTGTGTTTGTGGGGTCGGCGATTTTTCTTTGTTTCCATTTTTTTCTAATATATTGAATTTGTTATGAGTTCTAAAAGTTTATTTTGAATTTATTGTTCCTTGTATTTTGTGTCTCCTCATATCACAGTCCTTATCAACCTCTCTCTCTCTCTATATATATATATATATATATACGCTCTCCCATGGGGGTTAAGCATTCTGGTGAGGAATTTTCGGCAACCACTCGCATAATGCAAAGTTCTTCGAACGAATTGAGCACTCTGGTATCCGGTAAGGTATAAAATATAAACAAACGAACGCTACTACTTAATACCTTATAATTCCCTAGCTGACGTGGTACGCTTCTTGGCTGAGCGGTCTGATACTAAGTCCAACATAAAGTTGGGCAGGTTTCGATTCCAGCTTCCAGCGTCCTACAAGTCTAGCCACACTGAAGAGTTGTAATACAATGAAACAGTCTGTCAGTGGATGATAATATACATATGCACATATATACACAGATTGTAAATTGGTCGATCGCAGTCGAGGGCTTCCTTTTCAATAGCTACTACACAGAGGTGTAGGAGTGTGTTAATCCTTTCTCTGGATTGCTCCACTTACCCTTGATCCCTACCTTATAATGCTGAGTGTTAAGCAAGGAGGTATCGAGTACTATTCTAGAGTCTTTGGTAAGACTCGACCTGGGATTGAATCCCAGTCTCACAGACCATTGGCGAACATTCTGATCATTTTGTCTATGGGCCGGTCTCTCTCTCTATATATATATAGTGTGTGCCATTTTAAATCAATAATTTCTCATATGTGTTTTGTTTATTTCAGGTTTTGCCTACTGTGCTGCAGACTGAAGTCAGTTGGACGCTGTCTGTGAAGAAAGCAGCACAATGTCGCAATTCATATCTCTAGAAATTTGGACCTGCTTGGCATTCAAGACGGAAACACTTATACGAAGATTTCAAAGAGTTTGGGTAATACTCTGGGGATTGTTCGTGGGTTCGAAAAGAGTTGGATGAGTTCATTGGTAATTACGAAGGTACGGCAGATAAGAAAGTCTTATTCTGATCTTTCTGATTAGAAAAGAACACCTGAATTTGTTGGTGAGATTCAGGCTATGCTTGATAACGATTCCAGCAAGTAAATCCGTACCAAGGCCAGGGACATGTGAGTGTCTGAGTTGCTTATCAGGCAAGTAATGAATGATATTTCTCATACAAGTTGAAAAAAGAGCAAAGTTTTATCAAAAGCCATGAAAGACAACAGGAAAGACGGTGCTGCAAAGCTTTTGAACAAACTCAAGCGACTCCTCCAACCGAACATGCTTTGATTTTTCTCAGATGAGAAAAATTTCTACCAGGATCAGATGGTAAACGCACAGATCAACCATTGACTTGCTCTGTCCCCTCAAAATTTACCACTATTGATGAAAACAAAACACTCAATCCATATCATAGTGTTTGGGGTGTTCACTAGCGATGGTGACGTTATATCTCCAATCATCATATACAATTACAATCTATTTATTACTTAATACATATCGCATTTCTTAGTATTTAAACCTGTCGAAACAAAAAGATCAATATATACGTATTTACGTGAAGCACTCAATAGGTTTCCAGGATTTATTTGGACAGGCATTTAAAATTGTCGTAGACTCTTGAAAATTCACTATGTTATTGCTATACATCTTATGAGATGACTGACCAATTTTTATGATTTCAGGTCCAAATGAACATCTACAGCAGCAATTTGAATACACGCTACTAAAGACTGATTGTCACAGCTGGTGAATTTAAAAAATGCAATCTGGACGTTAGGACATTTTAGAAGAATGATATGCAATAAAATTCTGTTTTAAACTTAGAAAAAAGGCCACAGAAACGTATGGAATGTTTCAGACTTCTTTTGGAGCATCTTGCATGACTCGAGCATGAGTTTTTGAGTGGCATAAGAGATTCAAGAAAGGCAGGAAATCTGTGAGGGGTGATGAGAGGTGTGGGAGGAGTAAGGAAGTCAGAACACCAGAGTTGTGTTCCAACTGGGCACACAGTCAACAAGGAATACTATGTTGAGGTTTTAAGGGAGTCCAGGAAAAGATTCTGTCGGAAGAGGCCAGCACTCTTCAAATTGGGTCAGCAGTATTTCCACCAGGACAATACACCAGTCCACAACTCCATCCTTGTCACAGACTATTTGACCAAGATGGGCATCAAGACATTTCCTCACACTCCCTATAGTCCAAACGTTGGTCCCAGTGACTTTTGGTTATTGCCTAAGCTCAGAGGCTGTCGTTATGAGACAATTGAAGAGATGAAAGAGGTTATGACGAAGGTCATTGACACACTCACACAAGACGACTTCCATGGAGCCTTCCAGAAGTTGTTGGAACGGTACAACAAGTGTATTGCAGCCGGAGGAGATTACTTCGAAAGGGACCAGAGTTTCATGTGTGTACTATCAATAAAAGTGCCCATACGAAAAAAATCTGGAAACTTATGTAATGATCCTCTGTACATATACTATTTTGTGAATAATGGTATTGCTGGTACCGAGGAATTGTTCGAACTTCTTTTTTTTTTCCTTTCAGTCTTAGACAGCACATTGTTGAAGCTTATCAGAACTTCAGAACTCATGGGATCCCCTGAGCACATTAGATCTTCAGCAAACCAATATACAATAATCCATGTTTATTATGCTACTTAGTAAGGATAGATGAAGTTAGTATTCTTCAATTCCATTTGAGTTGAACAATGTGTGTGATCTGAAGAAGCAATATCTATCCAGAACAGTAGTTCCCAACCGATTTTGGGCCATTGCCCACTTTGGTATTTCTAAAATTTTGATACCCGCCCCTGTAATATTCAATTCTTACATATTCATTAACTTGGTCTCTAAACATGCCCTCGAAAATATTACCATGTCCCACGAAAATATTATCATGTCCCACCAAAAGATTACCATGCCCCACCGGTAGGGTGTGCACCCCACGTTCTGAATTACTGATCTCGATTGCTTCGGAAAGATGAAAGAATATACCACATGGCTGCCGGGAAAAGACATTGAAAAAATATCACATAATGTTTAACGGAAAAGTAAAACAACATCTCATTTGGCTGCGGGGCGGGTTTGTGGATGAATGTAATGTGTGAACGAACATACAAGCTGGATTATCATTTTACAGGGTGGAACGATAAAATTGTCGCCCTTGAAAAGACATGATTCCATTTTCGTTTAATGAAAACCGGTTTTCTTTTTTTGTTGCAGACCATCTACTAGTTGGCCAGTTATGTACAAATCCCAAGAGCGATAGGAGACTTCTATCATGTCTGAAAGTGACACAATGTTCAACGAGCGAGATCGGAGATGCACCGCCGTACAACACACGCTCTCTACCGATCCAAGTTATGACAACAGGACCATTGCCAGCACCCTCAAAATGTAAATCTGAATTGCCACGAATAACAGGGACGAGCCCAGGGTGATGAAAACAAAGTTTCCGGCTACGGTTATGATCTTTGGCGTGGTTTCAAGTGAGGACTACATTATGCCACCTCACATCTTCGAAGTCGGCATGAAAGTCAACACCAAAGTGTACCTGGATGTGCTAAAGAGTGTGGTGATCCTCTCGTGCAATCAGCTGGCCGGTGGCAGACTCTGGGTGTGGCAGCAGGACTAGGCACCAGCCCATAAGTCCAAAGAGACCCAGGCTTGGCTTCAGAAGGAGTGCTACGACTTTGTACCCTTCTATCACTGCCCCGCTTCCTCCACCGACCTGAACCCACTGGACTACTTCGTTTGGTCATACGTCGAGAACATCACCAACATGACCTCCCACAATACCAAAGCCAGCCTGATCGCTGCCATCCGCCGAGTATTCGCCGAGCTCCCGCCGGCGCTTGAGGAAAAGGCATGCTCTCAGTTCTGGATCCGTATCGAGGCGGTGATTGAGGCTGAAGGCGGCTACATTGAATAGATGTCAGCTCTACTACATGATCAAGTTACCGGAATTGATTTTTTCAATAAAAGTTTTAAAATAAAGCTGTAGTGTTGTTATCTTTATGACGACAATTTTATCGTTCCACCCTGTAATTTTCAATTCAAATTCTTTTTAAGAATTTTCTTTATATTATTATTATTAATATTATTATACAGAGACGCTCCACTGTTATTCTTAGCAGAAAATGAACAGATGCTACACTCTTACCCGAAGCTGAAATGCACAGAAGTAACACTAAATAGAAACAGAAATGCACTGATACTACCCTCTAATCCTTGGCAGAAATGCACAAATGTAACACTATTATCCTTGGTAGAACGGAAAAGATACTACACTCTAATTCTCGGCAGAAAAGCACAGATACTACACTCTTATCCTGGGCCAAAAAACACAGATACTACTCACTGATCTTTGGAGATTTTTTACATTCTTATACGGTTGACGGACGAATGAACAAAAAAAAGGAAACAAACAGCTATAAAGTGTAACACTGATAAAATATATAAATAGTCCGTCAAGTATCGGTTGGCCTAACGATCAGTGACGTCACTAGGCAACACTTGACGTCATGCTACGTTCGGAAAACAAAAAACCTGATTTACAGAGAATAGAATTATTAGTTCCAAGCAAATGTCTCTTTCTTTTATATTACCTTATTTCAAGTAACTTTTGAAATTATATATATATATATAAGCGTGCGAGTGTATATATATATATATATATATATATATGATTATGTATGCATGCAAGTGTGCGTGTGTGTGTTCGGAACTGGTCGTCCACAATTTTGAACATTGACTTATGCTTATTTTTATATCAAATATGTCCTTTTAATTTTTTTTTTTTTTCATTTTGTTTTATCTTTTATAGTTTCTGTCATATCTTTTTATTTCTTTGATCTGAACTGAAGCCGGTTGCCCCACGGCCATTTTTCGCAAATCTATCCATCAGAATCAATCTCGTTGTTGATTTGTTTCGAAGTTTTGTTCCGTATTCCTTTTCTCGTCTTAATCTTCAAGAATCTTCATCATTCGCTTCTTCTCATCAATCCTCTTTGGGAAACGTCTTCATCTCATATCCCTTCTTCTTCTTCTTCTTCTTCTTCTTCTTCTTCTTCTTCTTCTTCTAAAACCTGTTCGAGAAAAAAGTTTTGTTTTCATATTTCTTCTTCTTCTTCTTCTTCTTCTTCTTCTGATTATTATTATTATTATTATTATTATTATTATTATTATTATTTACTCTTTGTGGGTTTTTCACATCAGCGTTAGCTGATGGTCTTCCACTATAGTTTGAGTGACAGCAAGACTTCAGGACTCTTCTCAGTATTCTGGCCGTTTTCAACAATGCTGTAGTTTGGATGCTATCCACCCGTCCTCCAACTTCTAAAGCTTACAGTCCCTTTAATTATTATTATTATTATTATTATTATTATTATTATTATCTCTTTTGAGAGTTTTTCAAACCAGCGTTAGCTGATGTTTTTTCGCTGGAGTTTGAGAGACAGCTCTTCTTGTCAAGTTTCATCAAGTCAACAGGGATTTTGGATGGTCACCACTCGTCCTCTTATTTCTGAGTCCTCCAGTCCCTTTATCAATCCTTTGGTGACAGTAGAAAGTGCACCAATTGCAATTGGTATCACCGTCACTTTCATGTTCCATAGTTTTTCAGTTCCCTCGAAAGATAAGTACCGAGAACTTATCTTTGTTTTCGCTTTTTTCTGTTTTGCCCGGTGGCAAAGTCCACTATTCAGTTCCTTTTTTTTTTTTTTTTTTTTTTGACTATGACTAGGTTTGGTCGTCTGCCTGAGATTAGGTGATCCGTTTTTATCTCAAATTCCCAGAGAAGTTTGTGCGTCTCATTTTCCAGGACGTATTTTGGGTTGTGTATATACCATTTATTATTATCCATATTTACCAACCCCTCTGCTCGGGCAGGATATGACACAAGGTCAATTTTTAAGCGGAGTTTAACAGGGTTGAATTCAGAGTTTTCCTTCTCCTAGACTAGTTGCCTCACCAAGACTGAAGAACCAGTCTGCCCGACTATTTACCCATAGCTGGAGGGAGAATACCCCAAGGATATTAGTGCTACGTGAAATGCAATCAGTATCGTTCAGGATTTGAACTCGACGATATCCATTACACCACGGGCACCTCCATTTATTATTATTATCATTTTATTCCTTTGAGATTTTTTCACGCCAGTGTTAGCCAAAAGGCGGTGTTTAACGATAGATGACTGTACTTCTAAAATCTTGTTCTGAAATGATTTTTTGTTTTTGTATATTTAACAATTTAATTATATTTCGAAATTTTTTTTTCGACCAATTTATCTTTCCTAGCCTCAAAAAGATGAAATGTGGATTACGATGCCGTTTGGTTCTACAAGTGGAATTTTTTTAACTTTTTACCCTGAAAGCCCAGAAAATTGTGTATTTACTTACATCATCACGATTTATTGATTGATTGGTTTTAAAGGCGTTAATCCGCCTGGGAACTGTATGAGATTTATCAGAATCGGGAATTTATCTAAGAATTTTTAAAAAGTTTTCTCTTATTTCAATGTTGCTGCCACAGATATTTCAGAGATATAGAGACCTATATCCTGGGTAGAAAAGCACAGATACTACTCACTGATCTTTGGAGATTTTTTTACATTCTTATTCTACCACGATTTACGAACCAATGAACAAAAAAGGAAACAAACAGATATAAAGTGAAACACTGATAAAATATATAAATAGTCAACTTTGGCACTTTTCCCTAATTTCAACGTTGCTGCCTCCGATATTTCAGAGATATTGAGACTTACGAGGTGCATACGATAAGTTTCCAGATTTTTTTTCGTACGGGGATTTAGAATCGTCGAAGACTCTTGAAAATTCAGTATGTTGTTGCTATACATCTTATGAGATGACTGACCAATTTTTAGGTTTTTTTTTTTTTAGGTTCAAATGAACAACTACAGCAGCAATTGGAATACACCCTACTAAAGCCTGATTGTCACAGCTGGTGAAGTTCAAAAATGCAATCTGACACTTTAGGAGGTTGATATGCTATTAAACAAAGAAATCAAAATCTTTCTATGATAATCTTCTTATTAGACATAGGCTTTTTGCACCCCACCACCGAAAAAAAAAAACATACATGAGATAAAAAGCTTTACTAAGCATCCCCGTATGTGATTCATTCATAAAATCAATTAGGAAAATTTCAATAGTCTCTGAAATTTCATCAAAGGTTCAAATACGAGGTGCATACGATATGTTTCCAGACATTTTTCGTATGGGCACTTTTATTGATAGTACACACATGAAACTCTAGTCTCTTTCGAAGTAATCTCCACCGGCTGCAATACACTTGTTGTACCGTTTCAATAACTTCTGGAAGGCTCCATGGAAGTCCTCTTGTGTGAGCGTGTCAATGACCTTCGTCACAGCCTCTTTCATCTCTTCAATTGTCTCATAACGACAGCCTCTGAGCTTAGGGAATAACCAAAAGTCAAAGGGACTAACGTCTGGACTATAGGGAGTGTGAGGAGCTGTCTTGATGCCCATCTTGGTCAATTAGTCTTTGACAAGGATGGAATTGTGGACTGGTGTATTGTCCTGGTGGAAATACCACTGACCTGATTTGAAGAGTGCTAGAATCTTTCCCTGAACTCCCTTAAAACCTCAACATAGTAACCCTAACCTAACCCTTTGGCCTATCACCTCTGGTGTATAGACTTCCTTACTCCTCCTACAGCTCTCATCATCCCTCACAGACTGCCTGCCTTCCTTGAATCACTTATACCACTCAAAAACTGATGCTCGATTCATGCAAGATACTTTAAAAGCAGTCTGAAGCATTCCATACGTTGTTCCTGTGGCATTTTTTCCAAGTTTAAAACAGAATGTTATTGCATATCGTCCTTCTAAAGTGTCAGATTGCATTTTTGAAATTCACCAGCTGTGACAATCAGGCTTTAGTAGGGTGTATTCTACTTGCTGCTGTAGCTGTTCATTTAAACCTGAAATCATAAAAATTGGTCAGTCATCTCATAAGATGTATAGCAATAACATAGGGAATTTTCAAGAGTCTAAAACAATTTTAAATGCTTGTATAAAAATAGCATTATATAACCTACAAGGGTTGATATGCCATAAAACCCAACCAAACTAAATCATATATATATTTAATATATATGTATAAAGAGGATTTGGTATGAAATAACCTACAATGATTGATATGCCATAAAATTAAACCACACCAAGCCAAACCTACACCAGTTCAATTGGCGACAGATCTGAAGACAGAATGGCCATGTCATGATTCGCAATATTCTCTTATCTTCCTTTGATTTTTAGATAAATTGTAAGGTTTTGAGCTTTGTTTTGGATCATTACCTTGTTACAAAACAAATTTTCTTTAAATAATGTGACAACTAAAAGGAATTGTCTGCCTCTGTAGTATTGAATAATACTTTTCCTTTTAATTTAGACAAAGTCTCAAGTAACATCCTTAAACCATTATTTGCCCAGTCGGTTGTAGAATACACCGTCCGCATCTCTGCAGTAAGACTCCCCCAGCGAGCGTCCTGGTTATGACACTAAACAATCTGATGGTCAGGCTCCAGTAGCTCTGGAGCTTTGGGGAATGAGGAACACCCGTTCATTGCCATTGCTCTCAGTTCCACTTTGACCCGAAGTGGTAGAACCTGATAGGGTCCTATCTATGGGTCAAATAGAACTAAACTGTGTATATATGCTAAACTGAATTGTTTGAAATAGAACTTTTTTTACATTTAATTGTGTTTAAATAAATGACTGATGTTCAATTGAATTATTAATGATACATAACAATACTTGGAACCATTTAAATTTGTTGACTAAACTGAACAGTTTGAAATAGAACTTTTTGACATTTAAACTGCGTCTTTATGCTTAACTGAATTGTTTGAAAAAGATCTGTTTTTACGTTTAGCTGTGTGTAAACAAAAGACTGTACTTATGCTAAACTGAATTGATTGAAATAGAACTGTTTTTGTGAAAAAGATGTATTTGACATCAAATAATCTACAAAGATTGATATGACATAAAACCCAACCAAACCAAAGAAATGAGGTTTTGGCTCGTTTAAAAATGTTTTCTACTAACTATGCGTTAATAAATCATATATAAATTAATAAATATGTATAAAGAGGATTTGGCATTAAATAACCATCAAGGCTTGATATGCCTTAAAAACAAAAAACCAACTAACCTTTTCCCAGTCGAGGAGTTACAAAAGAAACAGTGCGGTAATGTTATGTAGTCACATATGCAGATTCACATCTACATACATGCACATATATATATGTAGAATAATTCTCAACGACACAATTATAAAGACGCACGCAGGAAGACTTTAACAAAATATTTACCTCTCACTTTATTGCAAGGGTTCGAAAGGGTTGTTCAAGGTTTGCGTGTGTGAGGAAGCTGGAGATCGAACATAACTACAATATTTTGACCCCACTGTTATGACCGTCACGTTGTGTCTTTCTTGTTCTCTTGATGCTCAACTGGAGGCCTAGGGGCTCACTCTGCTGGATGCTGGCTTTCTTTACTGCATCTTATCAGCATCTTCTCAGGTCCCCAAAATCCATCGGAGTTCCCGAGGGCCCCCTCGGTCGGGTGTGGCTTTCCCTACCACATCTCGTCCTCTCCCACTCCAACTCTACTGGCAACTCCACTGGCCCCCTGGGTGTCGAACTCCACTGGCCCCCTGGCTCGTCGAACTCAACTGAATTATATAATCGTTCGACGCCCACTCGATCTTTGAAATCGAATGTTTAATCGTCATCAAGCGGAAATAACTGTCATGCAGTTCACAGGTCACTCTCCCCCGGTGCATCAGTCTATGAGTGTACCATGGGAATTTTTTTTGCTCGTCCCATTTCATCAGCCAATTTCCGCCCACGCGATTTCCTCACATAACTGCATTGGAATGTGTCTCTTCCTTCCGGTGCATCACCCTGAATGGCATTCTGGGCCGGGTCAAAAGGTCAAAACACAACAGTAAGACCCCCCCCAATGAGTGTCCTAGATATAACACTAAACAATCTGATGGTGAGGTTCCAGTGATGCTGGGGTTTTGGGTAATGCGGAGTACCCCTTCATTGCCATTGCTCCCAGGTCCACTCGGACCCGGCTTGGTAGTACCTGATAGGGCCCTATCTATGGGTTAAATAGAACTAACGGCATACTTATGCTAAACTGAATTGTTTGACTAAATTGAATGACTTGAAAAAGAAATGCTTTTGAGAATTAAACCATACTTACATTTAAACTGTGTGCTTATGCTAAACTGATTTATTTGAAATGGAACTGTTTTTTGACATTGATACTGTACTTACACTAAACTGAATTGTTTAACATAGAACTGTTTTGACATTTAATTGTGTAAACAAAATCTGTACGTATTTTTTTATCATACAACGCGTGAAAGCACGTACGATACCCTGCCCTCATCATTCGCCAACCAGGGGTGATAACATAGTTTCGATAGCTCAAGGCGATACTGCCACTCCTGGCGCTACCAAGCAACCTTTGCTACCGGACAGGGTAAAAGTTACGTTCCTGTCTTTCCAGGATGTCACTCCAACTTTCTAGAGTCACTTTGTCTTTTCAAAGAGTTATCTTGCTTTCCAGAGAGTCTTGGTCTTCAAATGTTTCATCATACAACGCGTGAAAGCACGTGCGATACCCTGCCCTCATTAGCCGCCAACCAGTAGTGATAACACAGTTTCGGTAGCTCAAGGTGGTCTACCGAAACTTATACTAACTTATACAAAACTGAATTAGTAATGTTTGACTAAACTGAATAGCTCGAAATAGAAATGTTTTTGACAATGAGACTGTGTACTCATGCTAAACTGAATTGCTTGAAATAAAACTGATTATTTGCATAAAGATTGATTTGGCGTTAAATAACCTACAAATGTTGATATGACATAAAACCCAATTAACAACAACAATACCAACTAACCTAACATGCTGTAAAAATTTGAGATGATTTTAACGAGAATTGGTCAAGTTATGTCCACCGTTGTTTATATGAAAAAGATTTGAAACACCCTGTAAATAAATAAAAGATGGCTAATTTTCCCATCTTTGTTTTCATTTGTTGCTGACGTTTTGTCCTTTGCATCGTATTTATATTTGCTTTGGCGACCGCGTTGCTAGGTAATGTCATTGTCTTTTAAAGTGTGAAGATCTTGTTTCGAATTCCTCGTGTAACCTTTCTTTACCTGCTCCGAGTCGATATTTAATAATTTATGTTTCTCCGTCTGCTCAAGATCATGTGCACGTAAGGGCATCTGTGTGTGTGTGTGTGTGTGTGCGTGTGTGTGTGTGTGCGTGTGTGTGTGTGTGCGTGTGTGTGTGCGTGTGTGTGCGTGTGTGTGTGTGTGTGTGCGTGTGTGTGTGCGTGCGTGTGTGTGTGCGTGCGTGTGTGTGTGTGTGTGTGTGCGTGTGTGTGCGTGTGTGTGTGTGCGTGCGTGTGTGTGTGTGTGTGTGTGTGTACCGGAAGATTTTCCACAAAATAAAAGGTTTTGACGTATCAAGCTCTCGTGGAATTTGCACACTTTGAAACAGAAGACACACACAACAAACAATGGACGCGGGAGACTCGGTGGCGTTGTGGCTAATGTACAGGGCTGTGACATCGTAGTATACGAGTTCGAGCTCCAGTCATGCTATTACTTTCACTTTCAGAGTTGTACCCCTGGGAAAGGTATGAACTTCCTCATCCTTCCAGCTATGGGTTAGTGTTTTTTTTTTACAAGGATGGCTTTGGCATTAAATAACGTATTATGGTTGATATGCCATTAAACTTTCACTTTTGGACTAATGCCTCGAGGAAAGGTATGAACTTCCTCATCCTTCCAGCTATGGGTTAGAGTTTTTTTTTTACAAGGATGGCTTTAATATTAAGTAGCCTATGAAGGTTGATATGCCATTAAACAAGGAAACTAACGAATCAATGGTGCAGATGCACTTCATTGAAATGTTTGCTGGGGCTTTTCTAACAAGGTCGATAAAACTGTGTTGTCAGCCCACGCTGACTATGTCAACAAAAACGGTTGAGTTGTTACTAAGTTGAGTCAAAACAGTTGCAATATTTGTAGACGGGCTGATTTCCGGAATAAACACTTGGAACTTGAGGGAATCGAACTGATGCCACACTCAGCAGATTGTCTGGACCTAGCTCCTTCGGATTATTAATTGTTCCGATTTCTGGTTCACTTTCACCACTCGTGACGCCTTAGCAACCAAGGGGAGGTGGAAGCTTCAGTGAAGGAGCTCTTTTTCTTCGAATCACAACAATTGATATCAGCATAGGACCAAACGACAGGTAGATAGGTGACCTCGCCCACCATATCGTCCAGACCTTGATCCCTTGGATAATAACTTGTTCCAGTCCATAGTTCACTTCCTGCACACGTGACGCCTTAACAACCAAGGGGAGGTGGAAGCTTCAGTGAAGGAGTTCTTCACCTCGGAAGACAAGAAGTGATATCAGCGCGTCAATGATATATATATATATATATATATATATATATATAAACAGGACTCGGTATTAAATAACCTACGAGGGTTGATATGCCATAAAACAAAACCAACCTACAAAGCAATAGATTCTCATTAATTTGGCCTTGTATCTGCCTATTTCTGAGAGGAGTCCCGGTGGTGGAGTTGCTAAAGAACTGGATGGTGACATCGTTATGCGAGTTCGAATTCCCGTTATGCCCCAGATATCGTTTAATAGTACTGTTACTGTACTGTTCTTCTACAAGAATAGATTTGGCATTAAATAATCCTCAAAGGATGATATGCCATTAAACAAAGAAACAAAACCAAACAAAACCAGGCTATACTAAATACTCGGTTGAGTCAAAAGTTTTGCAATATTCTGGCTACTTATTTGCTTTATTCTTCAAGTTACAACAAACGAAGACTACCACTGAAAGTAGAGGCCATCTTGCTACGAGTTTTTCCCGCCAGCATTAACTCATGGTCTTCCACTGGAGTCTGAGTGACTGCTACTCTCTTCAAGTCTCCAGGACTCTTCTCACTATTTAAGCCGACGTCAACAATGCTGTAGTTTAGATGTTCTCGGTTCGTCCTCCGATTTCCAACTCTTCCAGTCCCTTTATCAAGCCTTTGGTAACCGTTCCAAGTTCATCTATTATAATCGGTATCACAGTCACCTTCATGTTCAAAAAATGTTTTAAGTCTGGCAAAATCTAAGTACTTGTCTCTCATTACGTTTTCTTAGATTTTCACTCTGTCGTCAGCTTGGACGGGAAAGTTCACTATTCGGTAAGTTCTCTCTCTCTCTCTTTGTTTTTGTTTTTTTGTTTTGTTTTTTTGTTAACAATCACAAGGTCTGGTCTTCAGGCCGGAATTAGGTGATCCAAAAAAGCGAATTGGTAAAGTAAGGACGAACCCATAAGCGACGTTCTCTGGTGAACTCCTACGCATGGACACACCAGTGTTTGCACGACCAGCAAAAACTTGCATTCTTCAGCTCCTTGAGGACACAGGGTGCCGTCTACAGGACTTACCAAGTGTGATGGCCCGTAGGAATGGACTGGCAGAGAGAGAGAGAGAGAGAGAGAGAGAGAGATTCAAAGGATCCCTTCTGTTGGCATGTCTTGACGATAATGATGCTGATGATGATTATGTGAAGGAGGAAGAATTTGGCTTTTTAAAAATTTTTGGTAAGGAAATAATTTCTGTAAAAACTTTTTTATTATCTCGAAAAATAATATCTAGATAGACAATATATTGGAGCTTAACGCGGGTAGATAACAAATAAAATAGGAAATATTAGCCAAGTGGTAAGTGTTCGCCAATTGCCCGGAAGAATGGTGTTCAATCCAAGGTCGAGTCATACCAAGGACTCAAAAACGGTACTTGATGCCGCCTTGCTTAACACTCAGCTTTATAAGGTACGGATCAAGGGTAAAGTGGAACAATCCAGGAAAAAGAGTAGCCCCCTTCTCTACACCCCAGTGTAGTAGCTATTGAAAAGAGAGCCTTCGGGTCACCTTCGACTACGTTGGCTAACATTACTTACTCTCTCTCTATATATATATATACACTAGCTGTACCCGGCCACGCGTTGCTGTGGCTCAGTTTGTTTAAATGGGGAAAAAAAAGAAAATGCATGTTTCTAATATGTTTAATTTTCCAATACTTGTGGATACACAAAATTCTTGGTAGTTCTAGTTTCCGTGTAGATAAAGAGATTGTCTGGATTGCCGACTCTGGAACAGGCAACATATAATTGCCCATGTGAGAAGCAATCAGTGTGTAAATATAAGGCACACAATTCAAAAGATTCTCCCTGTGCTTTGTTGATCGTGATTGCAAATGCCAATCGAACGGGGAATTGTAGTCTCTTAAATTGAAATGACATATCTGTTGGAATCATAGGAATTCGCGGTATGAGGACATCTTCACCTTTGAAAGGCCCGGTCAAAATTGTTGCTTCTATGATGTTGGTTATTAATTCATTTACTGAAAGACGTGGGCCATTACAAAGCTTGGGATAGTTAATATTTCGCAGCATGATAATTGGCACACCATAAAATATTTATTAAGCAACAAAATAAATGGGATATCAATAATGAGGAAAAAATTTAAGAATAAGTTTTTAGAATAAAAAGAAATTTACTTACTACTGATTTATTAACGAAAGAAAAATTTTTAAGGAATGTCTTTCGTTGAAGTTATACAAAAAAAGAAATATTGAAAAAAGAAAATAAAATATTTAGTTAACAATTCGTTTCTACTGAACCAACGAAATACGGTTTAAAGTTTAGTGCCTTATCAATAATATTAAAACGAAAGAAAACTTTTTAAGGGATGTCTTTCGTTGAAATTAAACAACAAAAAATAAAATAAAATATTTAGTAAACAATTCGTTACTACTGAACCGACTAAATATGGTTTAAGAAAGATAACTTTTTAATGGATGCCTTTCGTTTAAGTTAAACAAAAAAAAAAAAACAAAAGGAATGTTGAAAAAAGAAAAGAAAAAATTTTGTAAACAATTCGTTACTACTGAACCGACGAAATATGGTTTAAGAAAGATAACTTTTTAATGGATGTCTTTCGTTGAAGTTAAACAAAAAAAAGGAATGTTGAAAAAAGAAAAGAAAATATATTGTAAACAATTCGTTACTACTGAACCGACGAAATATGGTTCAAGAAAGATAACGTTTTAATGGATGTCTTTCGTTGAAGTTAAACAAAGAAAAAAGGAATGTTGAAAAAAGAAAATAAAATATTTTATAAACAATTCGTTACTACTGAACCGACGAAATATGGTTTAAGAAAGATAACTTTTTAATGGATGTCTTTCGCTGAAGTTAAAAAAAAAAAAAGGAATGTTGAAAAAAGAAAATAAAATATTTTGTAAACAATTCGTTACTACTGAACCGACGAAATATGGTTTAAGAAAGATAACTTTTTAATGGATGTCTTTCGTTGAAGTTAAACAAAGAAAAAAGGAATGTTGAAAAAAGAAAAGAACATATTTTGTAAACAATTCGTTACTACTGAACCGACGAAATATTGTTTAAGAAAGATAACTTTTTAATGGATGTCTTTCGTTGAAGTTAAAAAAAAAAAAAAAGGAATGTTGAAAAAAGAAAAGAAAATATTTTGTAAACAATTCGTTACTACTGAACCGACGAAATATGGTTTAAGAAAGATAACTTTTTAATGGATGTCTTTCGTTGAAGTTAAACAAAGAAAAAGGGAATGTTGAAAAAAGAAAATAAAATATTTTATAAACAATTCGTTACTACTGAACCGACGAAATATGGTTTAAGAAAGATAACTTTTTAATGGATGTCTTTCGCTGAAGTTAAAAAAAAAAAAAGGAATGTTGAAAAAAGAAAATAAAATATTTTGTAAACAATTCGTTACTACTGAACCGACGAAATATGGTTTAAGAAAGATAACTTTTTAATGGATGTCTTTCGTTGAAGTTAAACAAAGAAAAAAGGAATGTTGAAAAAAGAAAAGAACATATTTTGTAAACAATTCGTTACTACTGAACCGACGAAATATTGTTTAAGAAAGATAACTTTTTAATGGATGTCTTTCGTTGAAGTTAAAAAAAAAAAAGGAATGTTGAAAAAAGAAAAGAAAATATTTTGTAAACAATTCGTTACTACTGAACCGACGAAATATGGTTTAAGAAAGATAACTTTTTAATGGATGTCTTTCGTTGAAGTTAAACAAAGAAAAAGGGAATGTTGAAAAAAGAAAATAAAATATTTTGTAAACAATTCGTTACTACTGAACCGACGAAATATGGTTTAAGAAAGATAACTTTTTAATGGATGTCTTTCGTTGAAGTTAAACAAAAAAAAAGGAATGTTGAAAAAAGAAAAGAAAAAATTTTGTAAACAATTCGTTACTACTGAACCGATGAAATATGGTTTAAGAAAGATAACTTTTTAATGGATGCCTTTCGTTTAAGTTAAACAAAAAAAAAAACAAAAGGAATGTTGAAAAAAGAAAAGAAAAAATTTTGTAAACAATTCGTTACTACTGAACCGACGAAATATGGTTTAAGAAAGATAACTTTTTAATGGATGTCTTTCGTTGAAGTTAAACAAAAAAAAGGAATGTTGAAAAAAGAAAAGAAAATATATTGTAAACAATTCGTTACTACTGAACCGACGAAATATGGTTCAAGAAAGATAACGTTTTAATGGATGTCTTTCGTTGAAGTTAAACAAAGAAAAAAGGAATGTTGAAAAAAGAAAATAAAATATTTTATAAACAATTCGTTACTACTGAACCGACGAAATATGGTTTAAGAACGATAACTTTTTAATGGATGTCTTTCGCTGAAGTTAAAAAAAAAAAAAAAAGGAATGTTGAAAAAAGAAAATAAAATATTTTGTAAACAATTCGTTACTACTGAACCGACGAAATATGGTTTAAGAAAGATAACTTTTTAATGGATGTCTTTCGTTGAAGTTAAACAAAAAAAAAAGGGAATGTTGAAAAAAGAAAAGAACATATTTTGTAAACAATTCGTTACTACTGAACCGACGAAATATGGTTTAAGAAAGATAACGTTTTAATGGATGTCTTTCGTTGAAGTTAAAAAAAAAAAAAAGGAATGTTGAAAAAAGAAAAGAAAAAATTTTGTAAACAATTCGTTACTACTGAACCGACGAAATATGGTTTAAGAAAGATAACTTTTTAATGGATGTCTTTCGTTGAAGTTAAACAAAGAAAAAAGGAATGTTGAAAAAAGAAAAGAACATATTTTGTAAACAATTCGTTACTACTGAACCGACGAAATATTGTTTAAGAAAGATAACTTTTTAATGGATGTCTTTCGTTGAAGTTAAAAAAAAAAAAAAAGGAATGTTGAAAAAAGAAAAGAAAATATTTTGTAAACAATTCGTTACTACTGAACCGACGAAATATGGTTTAAGAAAGATAACTTTTTAATGGATGTCTTTCGTTGAAGTTAAACAAAGAAAAAGGGAATGTTGAAAAAAGAAAATAAAATATTTTGTAAACAATTCGTTACTACTGAACCGACGAAATATGGTTTAAGAAAGATAACTTTTTAATGGATGTCTTTCGTTGAAGTTAAACAAAAAAAAAAAGGAATGTTGAAAAAAGAAAAGAAAAAATTTTGTAAACAATTCGTTACTACTGAACCGATGAAATATGGTTTAAGAAAGATAACTTTTTAATGGATGTCTTTCGTTGAAGTTTAACAAAAAAAAAGGGAATGTTAAAAAAAAAGAAAATATTTTGTAAACAATTCGTTACTACTGAACCGACGAAATATTGTTTAAGAAAGATAACTTTTTAATGGATGTCTTTCGTTGAAGTTAAAAAAAAAAAAGGAATATTGAAAAAAGAAAAGAAAATATTTTGTAAACAATTAGTTTGAATAGTTTAAAGTTTACTGTCTCTGTTTAAGTTAACCAAAAAAGAAAGGAAAGTGATGAACGCAGAAAAAAAGTTCACTTGTAAAATTCTTGGAAAACGGAAGTAATGTTTACCTTCATTATTTGCGTTCGGCTTTTCTCGGAGAAAAACGACTTATTAAAAATATTTTTTTTAATTATTGTAATATTTTTGGATATCAAGTAATAAAAAAAACAAGCCCTTATTCGAATAAAATACCCTCACAAAATTTCAAACCAATTAGTGGTATAAAACTGGAGATTATCGGTTAGTCACAAACATTTACATTTTTATTTATATAGATAAAATATGGCGGAAAAACTCATCGGCTGAGAATTTCATATGATGGCGTCATGTCTCCTGTTGATGAATTTTTTGACCAACGGGATCCAAGCACGCCAATACGTCTTGATATAAAGGTCTTAAACCTGTAAAATATATTTTACTTCCTTAAACTTCTCGTGGATTGTACAAAGAATTGTTGAAAAATCCGTTTAGAAAATTATTTGTATCAAATGTATAAAAAGAGAATGGTTGGTTGGTTGGTTGGTTTTATGATATGTTAAACCTTGTTTGATCATTTAATGCTGAAGTTATTCTTCCATTTTACAATTAATTTCGTTTCAATTAATTAATAATGACCATCATTTGTAAACAGTAATAGCTTCAAAAACTATTCTTAAAACAAATAAGTTGCACATAGTTCTATGGTTTCAAGTATTCCTATCTAATACTAATAATTTGCACACTTTTATGTGGTTTACTTTCCTTTGAGTACTTTGGTTAATGGCATATCAACCTTCGTGGGTTATTTGATACCAATGGCATTCTTGAAGAACAGCAGTGGTACTAAGGAAGTTCTTACCTTTCCCAAGGGTTATAATCTGATTGTGAACGTAATGGCGCGACTGGGGTTTGAACTCGCTTACAACAATGTCACTGTCAAGCACGTTAACCATTACACTACGGGGACTCACCACCGGAGATGAATTACGGTCATTAAATGGAACTTTGGGAGGGTCATGTTATGATTTATTATACTTTGATTATGTTTGGTTTGATTTCTTTGTTTAATTGTATATCAAACTTTGTGGGTTATTCAATGCCAAGGCCATCCTTGTTGAAGATCAGAAGTGTTACTATTTAAGGTTTCTTTGTTTAATAGCATATCAACCTTCGTGGGTTATTCAATGCCAAGGCCATCCTTGTTGAAGATCAGTAGTGTTACTATTTAAGGTTTCTTTGTTTAATAGCATATCAACCTTTGTGGGTTATTCAATGCCAAGGCCATCCTTGTTGAAGATCAGTAGTGTTACTATTTAAGGTTTCTTTGTTTAATAGCATATCAACTTTTGTGGGTTATTCAATGCCAAGGCCATCCTTGTTGAAGATCAGTAGTGTTACTATTTAAGGTTTCTTTGTTTAATAGCATATCAACCTTTGTGGGTTATTTAATGCCAAAGCCATTCCTGGAGAAGAACTCAAGTGGTACTATTTAACCGATTCTTCGGAGGATAAGTGGGTTCATATATTTCCCAATGATATTTGTCCAAAAGTGAACGTTATAGCGCGACTGGAGTTCGAACTCGCTTACTACGATGTCACAGTCCAGTACGTTAGCCACTACAGCCATTATATGCTTCAAGTAACTAACAATAATATTTTGTAATTAAATTACAACTTCAAGTAACTAATCTTAATACAAGTAATTTACTACAGTTATATGTTTTCAAGTAACTATTTATAAAAGACAGGGTTATACGACTATATAACTATATATTATATAACTATATATTATATAACTATTGTGACGGCAAATTCTTTAAAATCCCAAAACGGGACTTTATTTTCGCACGTGTGAAGACGGGGCAGACTGGCACTTGATCCCTTGTATAATAAGTCCTCGTTCAGAGTTTTTCCTCAGGCATATAGGAACTGGCATATTATGTGAGGGATTAATTTATGGCTAGACTAACCGCCGCTGGCAAGGGGTTCCAAATTTCACACTATACACACACCCACCAGGTCGCTAGTCTTCCTCCCCTAGAACAATGGAAGATATGGACCTCTAGGTTTAGACGTAACAATATTAATTATAGTTGTCGGCAATTCCGATTTCCCGGGTGATATTTTAAAGGAATTGATAGGACAATTTTAAGCAAGATAACATAAGGCGAATAGAAGCTGAAAAAAGAAACATGACATAACAAATTCGTGGTAGACGCTGCAAATAACAACTTCAAGCACGTGGGAACATTAAAATATATCTATCCTTTACTACACCCAGATATACACTTTCAATGTTTCAAATATATCATAAATGGATAGTACGTGAACACCAATGTCTTTCTTCTTTTCTTTTCTTTCGTTTTTCTTCAAATTGAGAGAGAGGGTATATAAAATTGGGTATAAGGAGAAACGGTCTCAAAGTTTACTTATCTTTTTTTTCGACGGGGTTCCTGTGGAGAATGTTTCCTCTTTTACGGGCTAATAGACTTTACGCTATTTTTAATACTGGCTTGAAGAATTGGCTCCTTCGTGTCTGAGATTCTTTTCGTCTTCTTTTACCCGGAGTACTTGGCTTTTGGTTCCGTCCACCACGAACCCTGTCCAACAACTAACTTTGTCTTTTCCTTTTTTCGCTGACGGGAAGAAGGTGCCACTTCCGTTTTTAGGGTCCCAGCCAATCATTTGGCTTCTACCTTCTTCCTTCCCGTGTCAGGCGACCCGAGGGAGGTCACCGAGTACAAACATATGTTCTTAACGGTCATTCTTTGACGGCTTGCTACTGTTAATTCGAACACGAGGATAGTAGTAATTTTATTTCTATCGTCTCAGTGGGATACCACGTGACACTATATATAACTATATATATATATATATATATATATTTATAAAAGTCTGGGTTATACGACTATATAACTATATATTATATAACTATATAACTATAGTTATACGACTATATAACTATATATTATATAACTATATAACTATAACTATTGAATAGAAATAATTTCTTGAAACCGTAATGATATATAAAAATTATTTGTATTAGATAGGAATACTTGACGTCATATAACTGTGCAAATTATTTGTATTAGATAGGAATACTTGACGTCATATAACTGTGCAAATTATTTGTATTAGATAGGAATAATTGACAGCATATAAGTAGTAAAGTTTCCATGAATGTTGGTATCTTCTCTTACTTAGTTTGCTGGAATTCATTCGTTTTAAATAGCTACTACACTGAGATGTAGGGGAGGGCGCTACTCCTTTCCCTGGATTGCTCCACTTTACCCTTGATACGTACCTTATATCACTAAGTGTTAAGCAACGAAGTATCAAGTACTATTTTTCAAGTCTATTTTTCAAGACCAATGGCGAACACTCTATCCACTAGGCCAATCTGTGTGCAAATTATTTGTATTAGATAGGAATGCTTGATACTATATAACTGTGTGCAAATTTTTTGTATAAGATAGGAATACTTGATACCATATAACTGTATGCAAATTATTTGTTCTTGATAGGAATACTTGATACCTAATAACTGTGTGCAAATTATTTGTATTTATAGAAATACTTCATACCATATAACGGTATGCAAATTATTTGTATTTGATAGGAATACTTGATACCATATAACGGTATGCAAATTATTTGTATTTGATAGGAATACTTGATACCATATATCTGTGTGTATATTATTTGTATTTGATAGGAATACTTGATACCATATAACTGTGCAAATTATTTGTATTTGATAGGAATACTTGATACCATACAACTGTATGCAAATCATTTGTATTTGATAAGAATACTTGATACCATATAATTGTGCAAATTATTTGTATTCGATGGGAATACTTGAAACCACTTAACTGTGTTCAAAAAAGAATTCTTTTGACATAAGACGAAAATGTAACTATAAATGTACAATGTAGGTTCTCTAATCTCTAGGCATAAAATAACCCAAGACGGGTTTACGTTGCGATAAAATGAATCAATCTTAAACTCGGTTGGTCGATTCAATTTCAATGGTGGTTACGCTAAGCGCACCTTCTTATGTTAAGTAAGTTTGAATGATTTTATAATATGCCAATATATTTAGTTGTCTCTAAAGATTGTTTAAATCAATATAGGGAAAAGTTTTATTCAATTTTACTTTTTTTTTTAATAAAAAATCAATGATGATTTGCAGGAAAAAAAACTTGAGTGGAGCAAAGGATTCAAAAAGAAATCGTTTTAAATAGAAAAAATCTTTGACGTAAAAACAAATTATCGATTAAATCTAAACGTTCTTTACATTTCCATGAATTTTGTCGCGTTTTAATCTGTGGAATCTTCTCTTACTTAGTCTGCTGGAATTCATTCGTTTTAATTCCTGTAATAATCGTCTTTCGGTCCATGAATTGCGAAAAACACAATATCCTTGCTTCTTTTTTTGTGTTCCTTCTATTTTCATGAACTAAAACTAAATGTCCTAAACTTTGTCTCTTTAAAAACGATTATTATTCCATAAATTTCCCGCCCAGCTTCATTTTATTTCATTATTTCTACCGCCAACGAAACTTTAAAATATATATCTTTATGTAGTTTACACTGACGCATGCGCGCACACACACATACATCTGAGCTTAAAATACGCTGATTGTATCCACCAGTAGAGAGTTGACCCTCTCTAAAAAAAGTGGGAGATGCCCTAGGTATGACACTAAACTGCATCTTGTGGTAAGGATCCACTTTTAGAGATCAGTGAAGAGTGGAGTATCCCTTCATTGCCATTTTTAGGGTCCCACTTATTAGTCAAATGAATCTGTTTGAAAAATTATTCGTATTCAGTAGGATCGCGTACAAAAAAGTTACCATGCTTCATTTTTGTTAAGTCTTTTCTTGTATTAATTGTCTAAATTTCGGAAATAAAGCTTGATAATTGTTATTATTAAGAATACTCAACTTTATTGTTATACTCACAACGCTTTGGCCGATATATCCTTCGGCCTTCTTCAGGTCGAACTTGGGAGGCCTCACAAAACCTCGATCTGAGTCCTTTATTTGATCCACGAGTGGAGACTGTTTCAATTCTATTAATCATGACCGGGTACAAGGGTTAAGTTACAATAAGTACTCCTTGTTAATATTACCTTTCGTTGGAATTGAACCTGAAACCTTATGCCTTATCCACGGTGTCATGTATCCCTGCAGACAATGCAGTGGGAATTTGGGGGACTTATAAACCTCATGTTTCCATCAACCCATGTGATACTCTTCTTCACTATCGCATCAGATATTTTTTACCTAATTTTTACCCAATTTTTCTTTCTTAGTATTTACTCATTGCTCGTTGGTGGGTGGGGTGGTTACATGCTCTTCCCAAATCTGAACTCAAATTCTTGGTATGATACTAAACTGCGTCTGATGATGGGGGTCTGTTCAGAAAATCAGGGAAGTGAGGGGGAACACCTTCATTGCCATTATTCTCAAGTCCACTCTGACCCGGAGTAGTAGTACCTGTTAGGATTCCATCAGTGATGGTGCCCGTAGTGAAATGGTTATCGTCGTAGGTAATGGACACGGCGATACGAGTTCAAATCCTGGGCGAGACAGATGGCATTTTCACATAGCAGATGGCATTTCACATGGGAAAAGTATGAATCCAATTATTCTCCCTCCAGCTATGGGTAAATAGCCGGGCAGACTGGGTTCTTCAGCCTTGGTGAGGCAACTCGTCTAGGAAAAGGAAAACTCTGAATTCAAACCTGTTAAATTCCGCTTAATATAATATAAGGATTCCATCAATGGAACAAAGAGATCTGTTAAAAAATTATTTGTATTCGATTGGACCATGTGTAAACAAAAAAGAACTCTTAAACATTTGTACAAAAAATGCAAATCTGAACGAACAATGAACATAATGTTATATAACATATGACATGGATTTTCGGTTCGTTCCTAGTGACCCCATGTGTTTTGACAAGCTGTCACGTTGTGATTAGTAAACAGGGGGATAGCAGCGAGTCGGACCAGTCAGGGCCAACAGGGATGTAACCGAAAGGAGACCATATGATAACCACGCGGTCAGATTTAGACAGGGGCCAGAGAATCAGAAGTCGAGTCAGGAATACGCACCCGATCAGAGGGTTAGGTCGTCTCTGACGACACGACTTGCAAGGGGGTGCAAGCGTTGGCACTCCCTGACTCCCAGAATAAGGTATGGGAGAAGTCCCCTCTCTGAGTATATGTCTCTCCATCTATCTCTCAAACAAACAACAAACTGTGGGCCTCCTTCGAGAATAAAATGAGAGATCTATTTTTATATATACGTGTTTCGATCTTTCATTGATTACTATACAACATTAATTCCCTTGCCTGAAGGCATGAAACCCCAAATGACATTTAAGATCAATCAATCAACCAATCTTCGAAAAATTGTCTTTGATATGGTTAACAGAAAACTTTAGATGATTATTTCTATGGGTTTAGGGGAGATTATGTGAGTTGGATTAATTATTATCTTCAGAGATCATTCCTCCAGGCAATGATACATACACATTGTAATGAGAAAGCGAGCAATTTTTGGCCCCATCAAAGGTTAAGATCAGTCCTTGATTCTTGAGACTCTCCACTCAAAAGGGAAAATACCGACAGAATAGAGATAGGACCTCACAACCCCCCACACACAAATCCTTAAGAAACAATGACACGAAAAGGAACGTAAATATGAATATACAATGAACGCAATTCCCTAACCTCTTGGCATAAGATAGTAGATGACATGTCATTAAAATCAATCTTCGGAAAATTGTCTTTGATATCGTTAACATAAATTTTTAGCTGATTAACAATCAGCCTCGTCCAGGATTTAAACTCGTGTTGCCGTCTTCATTTCCTACGACGATAACCACGGACACTCCACGAGAATGGAGATTAATCATTTGTCTCATGTTTAGAGACCATCCCTCCTGGCAATATACACCCCATTGCACTGAGAAAGTAGAATGCCTACGGAGGTGAGATAGGTCATTATATACACACAAAAAAACTCTTAAGAAACAATGACACAAAAAGATGTATATATGAATACACAATGAATTCGATTCCCTAACCTCTTGGCATAAAATAGCCATTAAGAATCAATCAATCAATCAATTGATCAATCAATCAAATCGTTTCAGTCCACAGAACACTAGCTAGATTAAAAGTTCCAGAGAGAATTTGAATTAAAATCAAAACTATTATTAGTAATGAAATATATAATTTGCTGATGGCATAAGACACAATACAAACAGGATAATCCTTTGACTAAATAACGACGAAAAGAATTTAAATGGGCAGAGTATTAAGATAAATACTTAAAAAAAACTTAAACAACTAAACAAATAAAATAAATATAAACATACAATGAACACCATTAAACAACAGGTTGAGATACCGTTAAAATCACCCAACCAATCAATTCATTATAGTTATAATGTTTGACGAAGCTTCATTTAAGAAAAATAAATCAAAAGATTGAAGAAAAATATTTATGTCTTGGAAACAAAAATGAAACTAAACTAATTGAATGAATAAAATTAATTAAACTAATTAAGAAGTAATAAATCCTATAAATATTTTCCATTTTTAATAAAATCAGGTTGGCAATTATCGTCTGCTTCAAATATAAAAATATCGCCTGAAAAGATGCAGGAAATAAAAGTAAAAAAAATAATGAAAAGGAATTGAGTGAAATTAGAATTTTAAAACAAGAGAAATTGAAAAATATTTATTTTTTGAAAATTTGATTCAATTAACTGACAAAATTATTTGATAATTAATTAATCTCCTGGGTTTAATTCCGTACAGCGAAAGAATTTCACTCGAATAATCGATGTAACCCATGTTATTGTTTTAATTAGTTAAGCTGAAGTTATTCTAACTTATGACTTGAAGAAAAATGTTTAAATTACACACTGGGATTTAAACATTTAAAAGATTCATTTGGAACTAATTTTTCATATTTTTCGCATGGTTTGTATCCTCTCCCCCCTCTCTCTCTCTCTCTATATATATATATATATATATATATATATATTAAAATTAGTCGAAGTTAGGCTTCCTGATGATCCGATAAGGTGAAACTTTAGTAGAAGATTTTCGACTCACGATTTAAGTTAATTTCATATATATATATATATATATATATATATATATATATATATATATATATATATATATTCTTTAAAATGACTAGGTCCGGAAGTAAATTTGGTTTTAGGTAATCTATTTATTTTTTATTTTTATTTTTTACTTATACACGTGTTTCTGATATTTAAAATCGTCTTCAGGAAGTTAATAGCTGATTTGAGCGTTCCCTTTGGTTTTTATATATATATATATATATATATATATATATATATATATATATATATATATATATATATATATATATAAGTGTGTGTGTGTGTGTGTCTTCATGTTCATGACATAATGAACTCATGGAAAGTATTTATAGGTATAAAAATTTTAGAATAAATGTCACTCAAAAACCTTTAGAGTAAAAGTCTGTCAAAAAACGTAAGAGTTTAATATATGTCTGCCACAACATTCTGAAGTAAAAGTCTGCCAAAGACAATAAAGTAAAAGTCTGTCCAAAAAAAATTAGAGTGAAACTTTGTCAAAAACTTTAAAGTGAAAAGTCTGTAAATATCTAATAAATTTTTGATACACCCTAATATATATAGTAATATTCATAATATCACGGACTCATATACAGTAAAGGTGTAAAAATTTTCGATTAAAAGTCCGTCAAAAACAGTAAAAGTCTGTTAAAAAAATGAAGATTAAAAATTCGTCAAAAACAGTAAAAGTCTGTAAGTATCGAAAAGATTTTTTGATGCATCCTGATATATATATATATATATATACTAATCTAATATCTACCAGCATTCACGGTACCAGAAAAAAAAACCCGTCAGGAACAAGAGATAAAAGTATCTCAAATCACTGCCCTGGGGGAAAAGAAAAAATTATAGGTCAAAAAGAAAGAAAAGGCCAACCTTGTCCGACCCCTTGAAAAAAATCAAGGGATACGCAGTCAGTTGGTCAAAAGAAAACTAAAAACCTTCCACGAATCCTGCAATGCTACAATTACAAAATTGCTCAACACAAGTGGAGCCAATTATAAAATTAACTTAAATCCTGAGTCAGAAATCTTCTACTAAAGTTTCACCTTATCGGATCATCAGGAAGCCTAACTTCGACTCTTGGAGTTAGGCTTCCTGATGATCCGATAAGGTGAAACTTTAGTAGAAGATTTTCGACTTGCGATTTAAGTTAATTTTATATATATATATATATATATATATATATATATATATATATATATATATATATATATATATAAGTCACATATGAATATCAAACATTTTGCGGAATTCCTCAATAACCCAACCATTTTTAGAGATATTTCGATCAGTGCATAGATGAAGCTATAATGGTCATTGATAAAATTTTAATTCTTTCGAGGCACCTTAGATATTATCGCATGTACTCGAGTAATGAATGCCTAATTTTTAGCCACAAAAAGGTGTTTTTAATATATATTGCGTCTAATGAACGACCCCAAACTTTTGCCAATGCAAGCTTACAAAAATATTTCAACATCTAATGACGTATACTTTCAAAACTACTCTAATACTCTCAAAATCAATGCAAGACCAAAAATAAACGATGTAGTCTAGACCTTGAGGTAGTTTACTGTGTTTGTGTGGATATTACTAACATATTAAAACTCCACCACTAATGCACAATAGCGTTGATAATAAAATAATTATATATATTTAGCACCCACTCCGCTCGGGCAGGATATGACACAAAGTCAATTTTTAAGCGAAGTTTAACAGGTTTGAATTCAGAGTTTTCCTTCTCCAAGACTAGTTGCCTCACCAAGACTGAAGAATTCAGTCTGGCCAACTATTTACCCATAGCTGGAGAGACAATAATTGGATTCATACGTTTCCTAAGGGTATTAGTGCTATGTGAAATGCAGTCAGTCTCGTCTAGGATTTGAACTCGTGTTGCCGTCTCCATTTCCTACGACGATACCCATTACACCACAGGTACATATAATAATTATATGTAGTAGATTAATTGTAACATAGCCATACATGAATATGGGAAACGTACATAGAATGTTCATTTATATACATAGAACATAGGCATCCCGAAACACGAAAATCACTTGACGACTTCTTAGTTCAGGTACGAAACTTTTATTACCTTTGACTATAAAGGTTTTTCGACATAAGGAGAAAGATACACCTGACTTTTCCATCTGCCCCAAACCCTGTGCGCACCTGACACAAGGCCACGGCGAGCAAGCGAAAGTCAACCGTCTTCTTCCGAGGCAGGACTCAACTCCCTGACTTTTTTCAAATCCACCAAAATCCTCCGCGCACGCTTCCGGTGCATGACGTCATTCACATCCCCAAGTCCTATCTGGGATTTTTATTTTGACATCTCTGAATGACACATCCTCCCGGCGCACGCGCGTAAACACCTGCGCTCATGTTGTACCTGACTAACCCATGCGCTAAGCGAAAGGTTCTCAGACTAACTAAACCGAAAGGCAAGATATATGAAAAGAAATCCCTCAGCCATTATATTACATAAGTACTCTTGGGAAACATTATTTATTTATTTTTGATAAAGGAAATCTCACAATAGTCTAGCAAATGCCTTAGCAAAGGATTTAAGTTAAGATAATGAAGTTGTTATGTAACTTTGCTATTTATAATATTTGTACATAATAAATGATCAAATGTTATAAACTGTAAACGCTGTTAAGTAAAAGTTGATTAACTTAGATAATATCCTTTATTTAGAGATAGATTCTACGGTGAATCTTTGGACCGAATTTATTGCATAGTTAGGCCTGGAAGTTAGGTAAGCTTGAACGTTTGAAAAACATATCTGGAGTAATGAACGACCCATTTTTTTTTTTTTTTTTTTTTTTTTTGAGGAAATAAAATCGATCTTAAAAAGTTGTTCATTACACGAGTATATAGGGTTTATATTACTTCTGTTTCGTGAATATTGGTGATCGGTCTTCGAACGTTGTTAAAAATTAGGATCTTGAATGCCGATCTTTGAATCAGACATACACTTTCTATTTTAGTAGATTGACGCTAAAAAATTCTTACTATTTCAATTTCCTACTTTTTTGAATTTGCGTCATAGTATCAAGAATTTACTAAGAGTCGAACGCAATGTATATTGGTAAGTTTTTTCCAAAAATTAGTTTACCGCCAATAATTTATTCATTGTCGTCTGCTACTTTCCAAATTCCCATCGCCCTCAATTCAATCTATCAAATTAGATTTATAATCGATTAGCAAACGTTATTAGTCAACCCAGTCTATCCTGACTTACAGTCAAAATCAACCTTAAAATATCGGTTTTTATCAGTTAAGCCATGATGAGTCAAGTCAGTATTTGAATAGGTGACCAATTAATAAGATAAGTCACTGATTGATGGATAGATGGATTTTAACAGCATATCAACCAGTCTCGGGTTATTTTATGCCAAGAGGTTAGGGAATTGCATTCTTTATACGTTCATCTTTACATTTTTTGTGTTGTTGTTTCTTAGGAGTCATATGGAAGTCAGTCCTGACCGATAAAATGAAACGCAGTTTTTTCCAAGCAGCGGTCGTGTCGATACTGCTGGACGCTAACTAAACGTATGGAGAAAAAGCTTGACGGCAACTACAGAACAATGCTGCGTGCAATACTGAAAAAGGCATGGAGCCAGTACCCCACAAAGCAGCGTCTGTAAGGCCACCTACCGCCCATCACGAAAACTATCTAAGTTAGACGAACCAGACATGCAGGACACTGCTGGAGGAGTAGGGACCAGCTCATAAGTGATGTACTCCTGTGGACCCCATCAGGTGGACGAGCAGAGGCAGGACGACCAGCTAGAACCTACATACAACAGCTCTGTGCCGGTACAGGATGTAGCCTTGAAGACCTGCTGGAAGCGATGGACGAAAGAGAAGGTTGCCGGAAAAGGGCCTGGGAAATCTGTGCTGATGGTGCGACATGATGATGATGATGATGATGTTTCTTAATAGCTTTTGGTATTGTTTTTTGTTTTGTTTTATTTTTTGCATACGGTCCAATGAATACAAATCGACTAATCCTTAAACATATCAATTTGAACCATAGATGGTACTGCCACTCCAAGTCAGAGTAAAACTGAGAGCAATGGCAACGAAAATATACTCGACACTCCCATGATCTCCAGAACTGAAACCTCATTATCAGATGCATACCGTGGACACTTTTTTTTATAATTAGCTACTTGAAATCATACAATTATTGCCCAGTCGGCTGGGGTTGTAGAATACACCGGCTGTATCTCTGTAGAGGGGTAAACGCCCCCTCCTAACGAGTCTCCTTGGTATAA
The DNA here is from genome assembly GCA_963585895.1 of Sepioteuthis lessoniana. Classification (NCBI taxonomy): domain Eukaryota; kingdom Metazoa; phylum Mollusca; class Cephalopoda; order Myopsida; family Loliginidae; genus Sepioteuthis; species Sepioteuthis lessoniana. The sequence goes on along the minus strand of OY757940.1, from coordinate 14,398,084 downwards.
CACAATCTGATTGTGAGGTTCCAGTAATGCTGCAGCTTTGGCAAATGCGAAAGACCTCTATTTCCATCGCACCCAAGTTCACTCTGGCCAGAAGTGATAGCCCCTGACAAGGTCCTATCTACGGGTAAAATAGAACATATGCTAAATTTAATTGCTCGAAATAGAACTGTTTTGGTATGTAAACTACGTACTTTTGGTAAACTAAATTATCTGAAATAAAAATGTTTTTGTATGTTAAACTGAATTGTTTAAAATTGAACAGTTTTTGACATTGAAACTGTACTTACGCTAAACTGAATTGTTTTAAATAGAACTGTTATGACATTTAACTGTAAGTGGACAAAAATATACTTATACTAAACTGAATTGTTAGAATTTGAACTGTTTGACTAAACTGAATAACTTGAAATAAAAATGTTTTTGACAATTAAACTGTATACTTATGCTAAACTGAATAGTTAGAAATAGAACTGCGTATTTGTATAAAATGGATTTGGCATTAAATAACTAACAAAGGTTGATACGCCATAAACCCAAACAACCCAACCCAACCCATATAATTGCTTGAAATGCATAAAACTATATAATTGAATGCAAATTGTTTGTTTTAGATCGGAATACTTGGAACCATATAACTGTGTGAAAAAAAATGATTAGAAGTATAAAGTAAGAACAATTACTTGAAACCATATAATTGTAGGGTATTATTATTATTAGATAGGAATACTTGAAACCAAATAACTGTGTACTGATTAATCGTATTACTTGAAGCTATAATTTCTTTAACGATGGTTTATTATCATTAGTTACTTGAAACCATATAATTGCTTGCGAATTATTGGTGTTGGATAGGAATACTTGAAACCATATAATTTCTTGCAAATTATTGGTGTTAGATAGGAATACTTGAAACCATATAATTTCTTGTAAATTATTGATGTTAGATAGGAATACTTGAAACCATATAATTGCTTGTAAATTATTGGTGTTAGATAGGAATACTTGAAACCATATAATTTCTTGTAAATTATTGGTGTTAGATAGGAATACTTGAAACCATATAATTGCTTGCAAATTATTGGTGTTAGATAGGAATACTTGAAACCATATAACTGTGTATAAACTATTAGTATTAGATAGGAAAACTTTATACCGTTAAATGCATGCGAAATAATGGTTATTATTGCTATTATTATTATTATTATGAAATAGAAATAGTCATTTGAAAATAAATAATTGTGTATAGGTTATTAATATAAAGTTTTGGAATTAAAATCCCCTAGGAAGTTAACGTGCCGTTAAACTAATAGAAAAAAAACTAGCAATAACCAAATAAGGATTGACATACCTTAAAACAAACCAGCCAACCATAATCTTGTCATTAGATATATATGAATACATGTCTTGCTTTCTTGTTTAATGGCATATCAACCTTCGTGGGTATATAATGCGAAAGCCATTCTTGAAGTGGTACTATTAAAAACCATAGCCTGTGAGGAGGGGGATAAGGGTGTTTATACTTTTTGCTATAGTGTTAGTCCGAAATTACACACAATAGCGCGACTAAAGTTTGATTTCGCTTACGACGATATCGCAGTCTAGTGCGTTAACCAGTACGCCACGGAGATTCCTCGTAGACATGAATAGCAGAACATATCGATTATATCTTTGAATTAAAATACTTTCTCAAAGATGAATTCGCGTTATTAGAACTTTAAAGGATTTTTTTTTATGAAAAACCTTTCATTTAAATCTGATACAATTTGCAGCAAAGCCATCAAACTTCCATTTATCAAAAAAACTCTCAAAAGGCTGGTACATTTGACTATCTCTCTAATTCTTTGAAATTATTTACACACCACTAATCTAAGAAGCTTTTTCGCTTTTCAGTGAACAGGCTGATATGAAATATGAAAAAGAAGACCTCAATTCAATTGAATGGTTCCTCGATGTAGTTTAGTGTGACATAAGGCCAAGGGAGAAAAAATAAACGACTAAAAAGATAGAGCCTCTTTCATTAACCAGGAAGGACGCTATTTCGATTAAGTCATTTAGTTTAATGGCTAATCAACCTTTAATGCTAAATCCTGTTTGCCTATATGCTTTTTAAGTGAATCATCATCATCATCATATGGCGCTGGTAGCACGGATATCCCTGACCCTCTCTCGCCACTCCTCCCTATCGTTCATCGCCCAAGGTAGGTCTTCAGGACAACATCTCGTATCCCCACATAGCTACAGAGTGCATGTTCGTGCTGGTCGTCCTGCTTTTGCTCGGCCATGTGTGGGGGTCCATAAGAGTACATCTCTTATGAGTTCGACCCTGCTTCTCCAGCAGTGTCCTGCATGTCTGGTTCGTCTAACTTGAATAGTTTTCGTGATAGGGGGCAGGTGGCCGTACAGTTAGTGTCTTGTGGGGTGTTGCCGCCAGGACTTGTTCAAGATTGCACGTAGCATTCTTATGTAATTGCCGCCTAGCTTATTCTACAGCCGTTTTGTTAGCGTCCCTGTAGTGCAGCCATATAGCAGTATCGATGTGACCGCTGCCTGGAGAATAGTTCGTGGGTATTTTTATCATTAAGGGTTTTCAGACTATTGTCTTCATCTTTATTTTTATTTCCTCAATGTTTCGGCCGATATGTCCACCGGCTTTCTTCAGGTGTTTGTCGAACTACGAGGTGCATACGATAAGTTTCCAGACTTTTTTTCGTATGGGCACTTTTATTGATAGTACACACATGAAACTCTAGTCCCCTTCGAAGTAATCTCCTCCGGCTGCAATGCCCTTGTTCTACCATTCCAACAACTTCTGGAAGGCCCCCATGGAAGTCCTCTTGTGTGAGCGTGTCAATGACCTTCGTCACAGCCTCTTTCATCTCCTCAATTGTCTCATAACAACAGCCTCTGAGCTTAGGGAATAACCAAAAGTCACAGGGAGCAAGGTCTAGACTATAGGGAGTGTGAGGAACTGTCTTGATGCCCATCTTGGTCAAATAGTCTGTGACAAGGATGGAGTTGTGGACTGGTGTATTGTCCTGGTGGAAATGCCACTGGCCCGATTTGAAGAGTGCTGGCCTCTTCCGACGGAATCTCTACCTGAACTCCCTCAAAACCTCAACATAATAACCCTAACCCTAACCTCTCATCATCCCTCACAGACTCCCTGGCTTCCTTGAATCACTTATACCACTCAAAAACTGATGCTCGATTCATGGAAGATACTCCAAAAGCAGTCTGAAGCATTCCATACGTTTCTGTGACATCTTTTCCAAGTTTTAAACAGAATGTTATTGCATATTGTTCTTCTAAAGTGTCCTCACGTCCAGATTGCATTTTTAAAATTCACCAGCTGTGAAAAATCAGGCTTTTTTAGGGTGTATTCCAATTGCTGCTGTAGCTATTCATTTGAACCTGATATCATAAAAATTGGTCTCATAAGATGTATAGCAATCATCATCATCATCATGTCGCGCCGCCTGCGCGGATATCCCTGACCCTCTCTCGCCATTTCTCCCTATCATTCATCGCCTCCGGCAGGTCTTCAGGGTTACATCCCGTGTCCCCACATAGCTGTTGTATGTAAGTTCGTGCTGGTCGTCCCACTCTTGCACATCCATGTGTGGGGGTCCACAGGAGTACATCGCTTATGAGCTCGTCCTTGCTTCTCCAGCAGTGTCCTGCGTGTCTGGTTCGTCGAACTTGTATAGTTTTTGTGATGGGGGGCAAGTGTCCGTATAGTTGGAGTCTCGTGGGGTGTTGTCGCCAGGACTTGTTTAATACTGCTCTCAACATTCTTGTGTAATTTCCGTCCAGCCTCCTCTCCAGCCGCTTCGTAAGCGTCCATGTGGTGCATCCATATAGCAGTATCGACACAACCGCTGCCTGGAAGAAACTGCGTTTCATTTTATCAGTTAGGTCCGACTTCCATATGATCGAGAGCCTATCGATAGCTGTCCATGCCTTCGTCAGTCGTGTGTCGATGTCTTTCTCGGTTGATGAGACGCTGCTTCCTAGGTAGGTGAATTTGTCGACTAGTTTCAGAGAGGCTCTGTCTAGTGTGGCAATGTTGCCTGTTTGGTTGTAACACATATATTCGGTTTTGTTTGCATTGACATGGAGGCCAATGCCAGCTGCGGCTCGTTCCAGACTATGCAGTAGTGTCTCTGCTTGATTAGGCGTATTCGCTAGTAACGCCAAGTCATCAGCGTAGTCGGCGTCCGTGATTGTTTTTGCGGGGTACCTTTTGCTTCTTCTCTTAGTCAGCTCGAAGCCATTTTCTCTGATTTTGTCGATCGAAGTCCTAAGCACATAGTCTAGACAGATGATAAAGAGGTACGGGGCTAGTGTGTCTCCTTGTAGTACTCCTGCAACAATGTCGAACATACTGAATTTTCCAGAGTCTACGACAATTTTAAATGCCTGTACAAAAAATGTCTAGAAACATGTTGAAGGCACCACGTACAATGAATCTTTATGATTATAGCTCCATAGCCATTCTAAAACCCATTCTATTCCTAAATCCAAGTTGAAAACACTACTATAATCGCACACGAAATTGATGAGCTACGACTACAAATCCTGGAAGCCCTACATGTTAAAACAAAAAAACCTAAAATCAATAGAAATTATTTTGAAAATAGTGACAATGATTTGAAATGCCTTTAGATTTTTTTAATATTCCGCATTCCTCGACAATATTCTATTTCCGTTGATAACATTTTGTTTTTTAAATTCATCACCAACTCAGTTTTATCCAACTCTGCGTTTGCATATTTTTGTTACGTTATAAAAACAAATAAAACTTTCTAAACTCATTTTAAAAAAACAACACTCTTTACACATGCAAGCAAACCCTAATGATGGCCTATGAAGAGTTCGAAAGCGCTCGGGACAATTTTGGTAAAATCATCCACCAATTCCAACCTGAAACCAAGACACTTATCAGGAAACTCGAAAGGATCTTAATTAAATTATACAGACAAAACGTGTCTTTACTATTATATATATATATATATATATATATATATATATATATATATATATATATATATATATATATTATAAGAGTGTTGGTTGTCACTAAATCACTTTATGGGTAAGTGTCGAACCAAGTGCAATATAATATGGAGAGTGCTTAATATTAAGGATAGAGCTATAACATATATATATATATATATATATATATAATCCTTGGAATATTGTCAGCAATCCTGGGTTTCATGGAGTTTTTTTTTGCAAAACAGCAATCATCAGACAGTTAAGAAGATGGAATTTGCAAAAAATTCCATAAAACCCAGGGTTGCAGACAATATTCCATGAATTAAATACATATATACCTAATGTATATATATTTATTATCATATATATATATATAAATATATATGTGTACAAATAAATCCCCTTTAGATATAAATGACAGTGTTTGTTCTCTAATTTTAGATTTTAGATGCCCTATTACTTTTTTTTGTTCTATCGCTTTCTTTATCCTTTGTTCGTTTCTTTTTGCATCTTTTTAAAAGAATTCCTTCGGTAATATCTACCATAATCGAATTTGTTGATAATTTCTGTCCGTTTATTTAAAAACCCATGATCTTTAATAATGGACGTTATTTATGCACATGCTTATAATAGAGGACACACACACATATACACTCTCACTCTCTCTCTCTCTCTCTCTCTCTCTCTCTCTCTCTCTCTCTATCACACACCTTTATGCCTTTATTTAACACACACAAACACACACACACACATACACACACTCTCTCTCTCTCTCTATCACACACACACACACACACACTCTCTCTCTCTATCACGCACACACACAGTCACACACACTCTCTCTCTCTCTTTCTCTATCACGCACACACACTCATACACACACACACACTCTCTCTCTCTCTCTCTCTCTCTATCACACACACACACACACACTCTATCACGAACACACACACACACTCTCTCTCTCTCTCTATCACACACACACACACACACTCTCTCTCTCTCTCTCAATCTATCACACACACACACACACACTCTCTCTCTCTCTCTCTCTCTCTCTATCACGAACACACACTCATACACACTCTCTCTCTCTCTCTCACTATCACGCACACACACACACACACACACACACTCTCTCTCTCTCTCTATCATGAACACACACAAACACACACACACACACACATACACACTCTCTCTCTCTCTCTATCACACACACACACACTCTCTCTCTCTCTCTATCACGCACACACACAGTCACACACACTCTCTCTCTCTCTTTCTCTATCACGCACACACACTCATACACACACACACATACACACACTCTCTTTCTCTCTCTCTCTCTCTATCACACACACACACACACACTCTATCACGAACACACACACACACACACACAAACATACACTCTCTCTCTCTCTATCACGCACAGACACACACACACTCACACACTCTCTCTCTCTCTCTCTCTCTATCATGCACACACACACTCACACACACACTCTCTCTCTCTCTATTACGCACACACACTCATACACACACACTCTCTCTCTTTCTCTCTCTATCACAAACACATACACACTCTCTCTCTCTCTCTATCGCGCACACACACACTCACACACGCACACACACACACACTCTCTCTCTCTCTCTCTCTCTCCCTTTATCACGCACACACACTCATACACACACTCTCTCTCTCTATATATATATATATATATATATATATCACGCACACACATACACACACACACTCTCTCTCTATCACGCACACACACACACACACTCTCTCTCTCTCTCTCTCTCTCTCTCTCTCTCTCTCTCTCTCTCTCTCTATCACACATACACACACTCTCACAGTGACAGAGAGAGTATGATTATGATTATCCAATCACAACCGGCCTAATCGGCTGGGACTGTAGAATACACAGATTGCATCTCTGCAGAGGGGTAAGACACCCCTACAACGAGGATCTTGGATATGATATTAAACAATCTGATAGTGAGGCTTCATTCCTGGAGCTATGGGGAATGTGGAGTATGCTTTCATTCCCAGGTGCACTTTGACTCGGAGTGGTACAGCCTTTTAGTATTTCATCTATGATTCAAATAGAACTATTTAATCATTTCTTATGCTTGAAACCGTTTAACTGTGAGTAAATCATCATCATCATCATCATGTCGTGCCGCCAGCATGGATATCCCTGACCCTCTCTCGCCACATCTCCCTATCATTCATCGCTTCTGGCAGGTCTTCAGGGCTATATCCCGTATCCTCACATAGCTGATGTATGTATGTTCTAAGTGCAATATAATATGGAGAGTGCTCAATATCTAGGAGAGATTTTTGCAAAAAACTTCATGAAACCCAGGGTTGCAGAATATTTTCCATGGATTAAATATATATATATATCTAATATTTATTTATTTATTATTTTTATTATATATATATATATATATATATATATATATCGCAAAGAACTCCCCTATTTCAATTGGTGCCTTCTCTTGTCTTTCTAGTTTTTGTGAATCTATTATTCTATTATTAAGTTAAGAATGAAATAAAATTCACGATTCTCGCAGACAAAAATATTGTTTTCTTTTTTTTTCTTTGAAAGCTTCACTCAGCATGGCCTTTCAGCTCTTCGTTTGATAGACTAACTACTGAGCTATGCATTTAAGAATAAACCACTTATAAAATGAGTTAAAAGCATGATTCGACAAGCGTTGATAAGAAATGACCAGATTTGATTTAATCCGTTATTATCAATTGACGCTTCGTTCCTTCCTTGACATATTCGCTTGGACAATTAGAGAAGATTTCAATATACTAGAGTGGAATGTTAAGCAATGTATTGTGAATAAGAAATTACAACTTAAATTCTAATGTCATAGCTTAAGTAATGGTCACAACAACATAAGCACACTCAACTACAGCGTTTCTTATACCATGATGGAAAGAAACTGACAAACACCTTGTTAATATTCAGATAACATATCCGTTTTCATCTCTGCACTCAGTGAATCCACCAATTATTATTATTATTATTATTTTACTTCTTGAAAGATTTCACATCAGCGTTAGATGATGGTTTTCTACTGGAGTCTGAGTGACAGCAAGTCTCTTCTAGTCTCCAGGACCCTTCTCAGTATTCTGTCCGATCTCGGCAATGCTGTAGTTTATACAGTCTCCACCCGTCCCGTTATTTCCAAGTCGTCCAGTCCTTGCATCAATCCTTTCGTGACTGTACCAAGAGCACCAGATATTTGTCGCTGCCTCCCACCAGACACGACTTGACACAAGGTCAAAAGCCCGAAGGCCAATTAAAGTGGGGATAAAGGGGAGGGGAGGTCGGGAACGAATCGAGACTCGAACCCTGCTTGTCTGTGCTGCTCATCGGCTCACTTAGTGCAATGTGAGCCTGATGAGGCAAGCAGTTTCACGAACCCAAATGTGGGTCCGGGCACGTATGTCAGTTTGCGGCTTAAACTAGACGCATGGTCTAGTGCCGTACAAGGGAGACAAAGATGAAGCTCGCCCACCCGAAGGTAGCCTAGTCGAAACTAGGTGCCTAATTAAAGGCCCCAAGTCTGCCATTGTTCCTTTTCCAGGGCCACGCTCCGGACCGAAGTCCAGAACACCCCCCCCAAAAAAGAGCACCAACTACAATTGATATAAACGTCACTTTCACGTTCCATGGTTTTTCAATTCTCTAGCAAGGTCAAGGTACTTATCCCTCTTTTAGCATTCTTTCAATTTTAGTCTATAGTTCGCCGGGGAGGGAGACAGCAAAGTTCACAATCCTGAAAATTCTCTCTTTTTGTTGATTATTATAAGGTCTCGTCGTCTGGCCGAGATTAGTTGATCCGTTTGTATCTCAAAATCCCAGAGGAGTTTGTGTGTGTCATTCTCCAGGACAGATTCTGGGTTGTTCATATACCATTTGTTCGTAAGGTCAAATTTCAATTTCTTGCACATCTCCCTGTGGATCACCTTGCCCACCCAGTAGTTCCTTCTGTGCTATTTGCTGCATTCGCTTATAATGTGATTGATTGTTTCGTCTCTTTCACCACATAACTTACATCTGCTGTTTTGTTGCGTCTCATCAATACTTGCTTTGATGTGGTTGGTCCTTATGACGTTGGGTTGTACTGCTATTAGGAGAGATTCAGGTTCTCTCGTAAGGTTTCTTTTTCTTAGCCACGTCCACGGTTTCTCGTGTGAGATGTCACTTGCTGGTCGTTTAAAGCGTCCATAGAGTTGTTTTTTCCGCTTTTGTCTTCTGGTTATTGTCGTTCCGCTGATCCTCGTGTTTCTGGTGGCTGCAATCAGTCTTCCTCTGCGCTTTTGTATGTAGTCTTCAAGTCGTTGTATCGATGCGTCAACGCTGTCTTCAATGCTGGCAAGTCCTCATCCTCTCTCTCTTCTTGAAACATATAGTCTGTCAACGTCATCTCAGGGATGCAACGCCTTATGCATGGTCATTAGTTTTATTGTTCTTTGGTCCATTTGTTTAAGTTCTTCTCTGTTCCACTTCAAGAATGGTCCCGAGTATTTTACCAGGGGGACAGCCTACGTATTTATCCCTTTGACAAGGTTCCTGCTATCGAGTTTTGTCTCGAGTAATTTTCTGGTTCTTCTTAGATCATTTTTTCTTACATTTCCGCTTGTTTGATGGTGTTAGCTTCCAATATCCCTAAGTATTTGTAGGTTTCCTTTTCTCCGAGCGTTCTAATGACTTCTTGACTTGGTAGTTCGAATCCTTCCGTCATGTGTCGTTTGCCAATTTTTCATTACTAGTATGGCGAATTTTTCTATGCCAAATTCTATTCTTATATATTGACTGTATATTCTCACAGTTTGTATTTGGGTTTCCAATTCTTTTTTGTTTTTGGCAAAAAGTTTGATGTCGTTCACGTACATGAAGTGATTGATTTTTCCCTGCGATTTACTGAGTTTTTAACTGGCTGTGAATTTCCTAATTAGGTGGTTGAGTGGCATCATGGCTATCACAAATAGTAATGGTGATAGTGCATCTACCTGGAATATGCCTCTTTAGATATTTACTTCTGCTAAGCTTTTTCCTACTGCTGTCAATTCCACTCTCCTGGTTTGCATGATCTTCTCGATAAACTGTACGACTTGGTCGGGTATTTTACACATTTTGAGACAGTACTACACTAGCTTTGGGGGATCATATCGTCAGCCTTTTTGCAGTCAATCCAGGCCATTGCTAGATTTTTCCGCCTCGTTTTATTTTCGTTGAGGATGTGTTGATCTATATAGAGTAGGTCCTCTGTACCTTTGGTTCTCTTGCGGCTTCCTTTCTGTTCGTCGGCGAAGATTCTGGGGCTTATCAAAGAGTATTAGATTTCACTAATTTGTACCGTTAGTATTTTCTACCACATCGGTAGGCACGTTATGGGTCTATAGTTGGTTGGGGCAGCTCCTTTGAGGGGGTAATTTTGAGTGGTCTTCCCTTTGGTCATCCATTCGGGTACCTCAGTTTTCTGATTACATTAATTCATTTCCGTAGCAAAATCCGTGTATGCCATCTAGGACAGTGGTTTTCCAGTTTGCTGTCTTTTTAAGAGTTGCTTTGAGTCCGTCGCGGAGTATGTTCACCTGAGAGCCTTTTTCAAGCATTTGTAACTCTGTTTTCACGTTGTTTATCCATTCGGATATTTTGTTATAATCTTTCCGTTCTCACATTTTTCTCCAAAATCTTTTTGCTTCTCTCGCATCCAGTTATTGATATGGCTTCGCCCATTCTCCCCCTATTTATTGGTAGAGTATTTTTTTCGTTGTTTTGGAACGTCCTGATTTGTCTATATTGTTTGGTCCTTTCCCCTGTATCTTTTTAGTCTTCCTTCTTTCACTAGTATTTTTGGTTGGTCTCCTGAAACTTTTTTTGGAGTTGCCTCCCCCTGTCAAATAGAAAAGAAATAATAATATGCTGGACCCCAAGCCACATTGGAGTGAGAGGGAATGAAAGAGCAGACTCGCAGCCAAATCGGCCTTAGATCTGATACCCGATAAATCCAGGATCCCATATACTGACCTGAAACTAACAATTAATAAATTTCTTCACACAAAATGGCAACAACAATGGAGCAATAACATGCACAATAAACTCTTCCAAATTCAGCCCACCTTAGGAGAGTGGAGACCAGCATCGAGAAAATCAAGAAGAGAACAAGTCGTTATATCCCGATTGCGAATTGGTCATACAAGGCTTACTCACTCTTTCATTTTGAAATAGGAACCACAACCACAGTGTATAACCTGCCAGACAACTTGCACGGTTAAACACATTCTTATAGAATGCAGAACTTTCGCTGTTATCAGAAAGCGATTTTTCAAAGTAAATAACTTAACCGATCTATTCGAGAACGTCAAAATAGATGACATTCTGTCCTTCTTGAGAGAGACAGAGTTGTACCAAAAAATATGACAACTTAAAACTGGTTAATCTTGTGCAAACAAATGAAATCCTGCTAATAGAAAATTCTACCTACCTTAATATTCGTTTTGAAATCTTTGGTTGAATATGCATGTATATATAAACAGAATTCGGCGTTGAATGACCTACAAAGGTTGATATGCCATAAAACCCAAACAAACAACCAACCAGCCTCCCCCTGCCTTTTTTTGCTTCATTCACTTATTATTTGCTGGGTCATTTCTGCTCTATTACCACATAATCTATACATGCTATTTTATCGCGTCTTAACTATTTTTGTTTTAACATAGTTTGTGATTATTATTATTATTATTATTATTATTAGTAGTAGTAGTAGTAGTAGTAGTATTTTTATTATTATCATTATCTTTATTATTATTTTTATCATTATTATCATCATTATTTTTATTATTATTATTATTATTACTATTATTTTTATTATTATCATTATCTTTATTTTTTACTCCTCTAGAGTTTTTCACATCAGTATTAGCTGATGGTTTTTCACTGGAGTTTGAGTGACAGCAAGTCTCCTCAAGTCTATTATTATTATCATTTTTATTATTATCATTATTATTATTATTATTATTATTATCATTATTATTATTATTATCATTATTTGTTTGTTCGTTATGCTTCCTTTTTAACATCTCACATCAACCGTTTTATTTCAAATAAAAGAACTTTACAAGGAACATAAATACTATTAACAGAATGTATATAGGGAGAACAAACTCTATTAAGTAATTCAACCTAAAATATATCTTAAATTCTTTTTCTAACCATTTTTTTCTGAAATTATCTTATTCAATTTGATTTTTTTTACATTCTTTCGGTTTTTGATCTGCCCTACAATCTATATTTCAAAAATATATTTCTTTATTAGCAAAAAGTTCAATCTGTTGTGAACTTAGTTTTTGAAATCTGTCTTGACTGTAAATTCGCAGTTTGAGGAAAAATACTGAAAATATGTCTACCATAATTAGAATTTCTATTATTTTGAAAATTCCGATTAGATCACCTCTTCTTCTTTCTCGTGTCGGAGTTGATCCTAATTCCTTTACCCTTTCCCTCTTAATGTAATTGTTTTATACTGAGGGATGAAAGGAAAAAAAGACAATAACACACATATATGAAAAAAATATTATCTCTTCTTTTGTTTATTATGAAAGGTACGAAATTAGGTGGCATGGATCGACAGAAAACCGCTAAGATTTAAACCTTAATCTTTTTATACTAATCTATTTGGCTGGATTCTCTGATCTTCTTTCTGTGGCTTCTTCTTCATGTGTTCTTGGTTTACTTTGGTCTCCGTATCCATTTCTGTTCTTATAAATGGACACAAAGACAGTTGATTTCAACGTCTTTATTCACCCAATTTCTTGGGTCAACCGCACGGCTGGAGCCGTAGCAGTTTTAGAGGTCCGTTCGTTACGGCGCCTCTAATCACTCTACCTAACTGACCCGTTCTCATGACTGAACCAACCAATCAGAGAACTACTAAAAAGGTCAGCCAGGGGTCGAGTCTATCAGATCATTGGTTATTTTCCATGATTCTTCTTCCAATGAATTACAAGTTAACTTGAATTCACATATTTTGAATTCTACCCTTACTTTACAAAATTAATAGGCGATGTTAATGTAAGAGTTTGCGTTTCAACCGGTATAGTTTTTTAGATTGAACTTTGGCTCCCGCACCGGTCGCTTCCGGGTGGAAGGTGCGGGAGGAACTTCCGGCCTGAACACCGGCTGGCGCGAATTCGGTCTTTTTCAAATCGACCAGCATGCGAGACTGACGTTTTTCTTTGTGGGTCACTAGCAAGGCAAAAAGAGGTAAGCACGTGAATTCTCTTGATTATTGATTCGATTTAAATCATCACTTTCGTGGGGTGTTTCCTTTTTTGGAACATTTATGAGTGCATTTGTTTTGTTTCAGTTTTCACGTTGGAGAATGTATAGTTGGAGAGTGTATAGTTGGAGAATGTGTACGCTTGTCTTTTACGCTGAACATGTGTGCAAATAAAGATATACAACTTCATCAGAAGGAGACTCGTGTCTTTGATTTTTGGCCCCAGTTGCTGCTGTAAAACTCACGTTCCACAACTTTTTTTTAGTTCTCTAGCAAGGTCTAAGTATTTGTCTATCTGACTATCACTTTGAGTATGAATAGTATTTGTCTATCTTTTTGCTTTCATAGTCGAGGGTGACCCAAAGGCTCCTTTATTAATAGCTACAACACCGAGGGGTAAGGGAGAGCGCTACTCCTTTCCCAGGATTGCACTGCACTTACCCTTGATCTGTACCTAATAATGCTGTGTATGTGGTGGTACCTGTGGTGTAATGGTTATCGTCGTAGGAAATAGACACAGCGAAACGAGTTCAAATCCTGGACGAGACTGATGGCATTTCACATAGCACTAATACCCTTGGGAGAGGTATGAATCCAATTATTCTCCTTCCAGCTATGGGTAAACAGTAGGGCAGACTGGGTTCTTCCGCCTTGGTAAGGTGACTAGTCTAGGAGAAGGAAAACTCTGAATTCAAACCTGTTAAACTCCGCTTAAAAATTGACCTTGTGTCATATCCTGCCCGAGCGGAGGGGTTGGGTAAATATGATAATGCTGAGAATTAAGCAAGAAGGCATCAAAAATCATTTTTGAGCATTTGGTATGACTCGACCAGGGTTCAATCCCAGGTCTCGCAGACAATTAGCGAAATCAACTGATCCCTTAAGTAAAATTTAGCTCGAGAAGTTGTAATTCTTGTATCAGTAATTTGGTATTTATTGACCAATTGGCGTTTACGCGCCCGTTTTAAAATTATTTTGAGACTCGCAGACGACAATATTAGGACTTAGCAAGAAGGATTAAAACTCAAACTTGTTTAAAAATCTTTTCCCGCCTGAAATGTTATAGTTGGTTTCAGAAGTCTCGTCGAAGAAGTATCAACCTATTGGACGCTAGTCAACTCGCTTAGCTTGAAAAATGAACTGATGGATGTGTACCAATCAGACATCAACAAAATGCTGCGGTAATTGTTCCACGCCCCACCGAACGTGAAAGTGTGGCACAAGGCCCTTTTTTGGTGGGTCCAGGCGCAGGTCCGTAGCCCACACGCGCCCGGCAAATTCCCAAAAATGCCTACGGCCCCGTCGGCATTCCCCTTATTAGGGGCGCCTCAGGCCGAAGGGGGTAATAGCCTGGGGGAAGGCCCCCTGAGGCCGTAGGAAAAATCCAGCTACCGAGACGCACCCGGCCAGATCCGCGCCGCAGCCAGCACGGCCGACCGAAATGCGACCCGACAAGTGAATCAGCAAAATGCTGCCCTTTTCCACTTCAAACTTAGTCTCTTTTACCTTCATCAAATCTCGCCACTTCACGTAGGCTTATCTCGTTCTCCTCCATTAAACAAGTCACACCTCTTGCTTCTTTTCTTCTGATTTCCGCGTGCCGGCAGCAGAGAGAGCACACCTTCTGTTTCTTTGAGGTAAAATTGTTCGTGGCATTACTACTACAAATGTTTATAATACATTTTTAACCAATTAAAATCAGAGATAAATCATCTTTTTTTAATCTAATTTCAAGCCTACCTCATTCTTATAAATAAGCGGTGACATAAATAAAAATATTCAGTAGGTTTACGGTTCCGTTCCATGAACCTACTAAAAAATTTCGATATTATTTCTTTTGAGTGGAAATCTAACATTCTATTCCTTTAAGATTGCATTTAATTTCAACATCACTTAATCATTCCATATTGAATGAAAATATTGTTTATATAGATTTATTCGAACTGCTATTTCAGTCTCTCTCCTACCGATGAAAATTCTAGTTTCATCAGATTACATATAAACGCATTGATATATTTTTCTATCACATGATGACATACTCACTCAAAGATCTTTTACAAACGTTATATATATCAACTAAAGTTTGACAATCGCAAACTGTTACATTTCAGGCATGAACTGGCTTTCCTTCTTAAGATATTTACGCTCTGATTAATGTTATCTTTTCTTACAAGAAAAGACTTTGTAACATCTGTTTTTCAACAAACTTTTCACTCAATTTAAAGAAACAATATTTATCAATTTTTAGATCAGTATTTTATTCAAACATTTACACATTTTGCCACCACACACACATACACTCTCTCTCTCTCTCTCTCTCTCTCTCTCTCTCTCTCTCTCTCTCTCTCTCTCTTACTCACACACAGAGAGGCACACATGTGTATAGGGTGCGATGGGTAAACTGCCGTCTGAATTACGCAAAAATAAGAATGACACTGACAGCTCACTTTATTAGATACATCAACTAAGATTACATGAAAATATCTTAAAATACAAGAGATTAAATTTATTCAACAATATCGCCATTGGCTTCAACCACAGCCTCCAGTCGATTTCGGAGTCTCCTCCGAGCTTTTCAGGCGATCTGGTTCTTAAAATTGATAAATGCTGCTTTTATCATATATACCCAACCCCTCCGCTCGGGCAGGATATGACACAAGGGCAATTTTTAAGCGGAGTTTACAGGTTTGAATTCAGAGTTTTCCTTCTCCTAGACTAGTTGCCTCTCCAAGGCTGAAGAACCCAGTCTGCCCTACTATCTACCCATAGCTGGATGGAGAATAATTGGATTCATACCTCTCCCAAGGGTATTAGTGCTATGTGAAATGTAATCAGTCTCGTCCAGGATTTGAACTCGTGTCGCCGTGTCCATTTCCTACGACGATAACTACTACACCACGGGCACCTCCATTGGCCCAACCCCTCCGCTCGGGCAGGATATGACACAAGGTCAATTTTTTTTTAAGCGGAGTTTTTAACAGGTTTGAATTCAAATAGCACTCATACCCTTGGGAAAGGTATGAATCCAATTATTCTCCCTCCAGCTATGGGTAAATAGTAGGGCAGACTAGGTTCTTCAGCCTTGGTGAGGCAACTAGTCTAGGAGAAGGAAAATGCTGCTTTTATCCTTGCCTTCTGTTCATCTTTGGTGTTGCTCGAAGTTTTGTTGATGTCCGCGATCCATACATAATCAGTGGGATTGCGATATGTGAAGGTCGGCGGCTAGATGTTAGGGGTCATGTAGTCGCAGAAATTTTCTCACAGCAAACACTGGGTCCTTCTCCTAGACTGGTTACAGTACAAAGGTTAAAAAGCCCAGTCTGCCCTACTATTTACCCATAGCTGGATGGAGAATGGATTCATACATATTCCAAGGATATTAGCGCTATGTGAAATGCAAATAGCTTCGTCCAAGATTTCAACTCGTGTTTTCGTGCCCATTTCCTACGACAATAAAATTACATTACAAGCGCCACATTATTAATATAGTGAATTCATTACGCTCTATCTCCATTGTTGTAGAAAACTCGTTTTTTTTTTTCAAGGAATATAAGTACACAGGGTTCCTCACATTTGAAACATAGTTAGTATATATATATATATATATATATATATATATATATATATACGAGGATCATTAAATAAGTTTCCAGACTTTTTTTCGTATGGGCACTTTTATTGATAGTACACACATGAAACTCTAGTCCCTTTTGAAGTAATCTCCTCCGGCTGCAATGCACTTTTACCGTTCCAACAACTTCTGGAAGGCCCCATGGAAGGCCTCTTGTGTGAGCGTGTCAATCACCTTCGTCATAGCCTCTTTCATCTCCTCAG
Organism: Sepioteuthis lessoniana; assembly: GCA_963585895.1. Lineage (NCBI taxonomy): Eukaryota > Metazoa > Mollusca > Cephalopoda > Myopsida > Loliginidae > Sepioteuthis > Sepioteuthis lessoniana. The sequence goes on along the minus strand of OY757940.1, from coordinate 14,380,936 downwards.
TTGTCTGTGAGCTTAGGGAATAACCAAAAGTCACAGGGAGCAAGGCTATAGGAAGTGTGAGGAACTGTCTTGATGCCCATCTTGGTCAAATAGTCTGTGACAAGGATGGAGTTGTGGACAGGTGTATTGTCCTGATGGAAATGCCACTGACCCGATTTGAAGTGTGCTGGCCTCTTCCCTAGGAATCTCTTCCTGAACTCCATTAAAACCTCAACATAGTAACTCTAACCCTAAGCCTTTGGCCTATCAACTCTGGTGTATTGACTTCGTTACTCCTCCCACACCTCTCATCATCCCCCACAGACTCCCTGGCTTCCTTGAATCTCTTATGCCACTCAAAAACTGATGCTCGATTCATGCAAGATGGTCCAAAAGCAGTCTATATGTTTCTGTGGCTTTTTTCCATATGTTTCTGTGGCTTTTTTCCATATGTTTCTGAGGGCTTTTTTCCATGTTTAAAACCGAATTTTATTGTATATCGTTCTTCTAAAGTGTCCTCACGTCCAGATTACATTTTTTGAAATTCACCAGCTGTGGCAATCAGGATTTAGTAGGGTGTATTCCAATTGCTGTTGTAGCTGTTCATTTGAACCTGAAATCATAAAAATTGGTCAGTCATCTTATAAGATGTATAGCAATAACATAGTGAAATTTGAAGAGTCTACGACAATTTTAAATGCCTGTACAAAAAATTCTGGTAAGTTATTGAAGGCACCATATATATATATATATAAACAGAAAGAGAGAGAAAGAGAGAAAAAGAGAGAAAGAGAGAGGAGAATTAAAGATGCATATAAATATATATGTGCATGTGCATTGTTTTACGCAAGATAATCTTGCACTCCATTTTATTCGTATACTGAGTTCGGTACTCACTAAGTGCCTCAATGTTGTTGCCTTGATATGTTAATATCAGAATTGGTTCTTTTTTGTAGAGCAATGGCTAGAAAGCGAGATTATTTTCGTATCAGCGGGATTTAGAGGGGTAAGACCCCTCCTCCCCCCAAAAAAAGGAGTGGTGATCTGGGCATGACACTAAACTCCACTCGGTGGTGAGGCTCCAGTCCTCGAGATTTGGAAAGTGTGGAGTCACCTCTTCGTTGCCATTACTCCCGATCCACTCTGACCCGGAATGGTAGTATCTTTTAGAGTGCCACCTATGGGTCAAAAAGATCTTTATAAAAAAAATAGTCTATTTCGATAGGACAGTGAGCAAAAAAATCTTGAGAAACAACTATACAAAAGATATGAACGTACAATGAACGTGATTCCCTAACCTCTAAGGGGCATATTCAAGACACACACAAACTCTCTCAGACCTAATTAGATATGCATATGAATATGTGTTTGCGCATGCGTGTGTGTGTTCGCTTCAAAATTACTTTGAAACTTTGGGGCGCCTCAGATGGTGTAATAGTTAGCAAGCAAGACTAGAAAAACTTCACGAGTGAGTTCGATTCTCACTGTGCGCCCCATTCATATGGCCTTGTACTACATCTAAGCAAAAGCTTAATAAATTAGTGGGCATCTTGTAAAGTGAAATAATCAGCAAGCTAGACTAGCAAACCTTCATGACTGAGTTCGGTTCTCATTGGGTGCCCCATTTATATGGCCTTGTGTCACATCTAAGCAAAAACTTAGTAAATTACTACTTTGACACTTAATGATAATATAAATCTCTTATAAACAAGGACTTTTTGTAATGCGAAGAAAGACTTGTGATTTATGAAGCTCTGTGAAGGTTATATCCCCGCACATATTTCATGTTCAACATAAATTTATATCCCCCTCTTTCGTCAAGGTTTAAGATGTGAAGAAAGAAAAGATAAAATGATATTTCAATAATCCTAGAACGCTCTCAAAGTAGAACAAACAGGGATGACGTAATACCGCCACAATAATATGATTGGCTGAAATGGAGATAACAGGAAAAGTGGAGGAAAGGGAGGAGAACGGGGAGTCGTGACTAGTCGAGCATGGCTTTGTCTGACTGAAGAAAAAGGCTTTATGTTTCATTGTTATATTTGCTAACAAGGCACCTGGGGTGAAAGGAAAGAGAAAAGAGTGTCAGTGATAGGTTGGTGAGGGTTTAGTAGAGGGAGACATGAATAAAAGCGTGATTAAATAAAAAAGACAACAGTGTGTAAGGGTCAGACGGTCTGGGGTATTTCCAGTGGTTGCGTTTGAAAAAGACGAGACGGGCTTAGACATTATTGTCAAAGAGAGTAGTAATGGCCGACAATATAAAGAAGTTAGAAAACTTGTAGTGGGGAGGAATATGTTGCGAGATGAAAATAGGACATGATGAACGAATAAAATTATAAGTGAAAGAAGTTATAAAAAAGATGAGAAGAAGGAAATTTGAAAATAAAATAAAGAATGAACGAGGAACGAAAAGAAAGAGAGATGATAGCGATGTAGAGGAAGGGAAGGCATCATTAAACAAGCAACGAACAAACAAGGAACAAATGAAGGAGAAAAAGAGTGAATGAAGGAAACCCGAATGAAATGATGAAAAACTGTGAAGGAAATAAAGAAAGGATGAAGAACGAAAAAATAGAGATAATGGTGAGATAAAGGAGGGAAAGATACGATTAAATAAGCAGCGAACACACTAGAAACAAATGAAAGAGAAAAAGAGCGAATGAAAGAGAAAAAGAGTAAATAAAAGAGAAAAAGAGTGAATGAAAGAGAAAAAGAGCGAATGAAAGAGAAAAAGAGCGAATGAAAGAGAAAAAGAGCGAATGAAAGAGAAAAAGAGCGAATGAAAACGAAAAAGAGCGAATGAAAAAGAAAAAGAGCAAATGAAAGAGAAAAAGAGCGAATGAAAAAGAAAAAGAGCAAATGAAAGAGAAAAAGAGCAAAGGAAAGAGAAAAAGAGCAAATGAAAGAGAAAAAGAGCGAATGAAAAAGAAAAAGAGCGAATGAAAAAGAAAAAGAGCAAATGAAAGAGAAAAAGAGCGAATGAAAGAGAAAAAGAGCGAATGATAGAGAAAAAGTAGTTAAATAAAGAAATTCTAAGACGAAGGAGATCTGAAAATAAATGAAAGAATGTACGGATGGTAATGAAGAGTGAGTAGGATCTAACAACAATTAAACAAACACAAAAAAATGAATGAAAAAGTAAAGGTGGGGGTAAAAAAAATTCCACGAAGGAAATCTTAGGAACAAATTAAGAACGAAAAACTAACGGAATAAAAGGGTAAAGAAATATATGAAAGAAAGATCAAACGAATGAAGATTGAAGATGAAAAAAAAAAGATGGAAGAGACGTCATGAGGGAAAGAAAATTTAAGAAGAAAAAAAGAATAAAAGAAGAAGGAATGAAAGAGAGAAAGAGAAAAAGAGGGAGAGAGAAAGAAAGAGAGAGAGAAAGAGAGAGAGAGAGATGTAGACGAGATACAATTAACAAACGAAAGAATAAAACAAAGAAAAAAAGGAAATGAAAAAGTATGGGACTAATGTTGATTTGCCCAGTCGGCTGGCGGGGGGGGGCTGTAGAATACACCGACTGCTTCTCTGCAGAAGGGTAAGAAACCCCCAACGGGTGTCCTGGATATGACACTAAACAATCTGATGGTGAGGTTCCAGCAATGCTGGAGCTTTGGGGAATGCGAAGTACCCCTTCATTGCCATCGCTCCTAGGTCCACTCTGGCTCCGGAGTGGTAGCACCTGATAAGGGTCCTATCTATGGATCAAATAGAACTAAACCATGCTTCCTTCGCTATACTGATTTTTGCATTTAAACGGCGTATTCATGCTAAACTGAATTGTTTAAAATAGAACTGTTTTTGACATCGAAACTGTACTTTCACTAAACTGAATTGTTATATATAACAGCTAGAATTGTTTGAAATAGAAATGTTTTTGAGAATTAAACTGTGTACTCATGCTAAGCTGAATTGTTTGAAATGGAACTGTTTATTTACATAAAAATGGATTTGGCGTTAAATAACCTACAAAGATTGATATGCCATAAAATCCACCAAACCAAACCAAACTAATGTTGATGGGGTGATTTTTCTTGATGTGGTTGCAAACGTTCTGGACTGCAACATCGGAGTAAACGAGTTCGAACTCCAGTCGCGGTATCACATTCACTTTCGGACAAATACTCTTGGAAAAGGTATGAACCCCGATGTGCACCCACTTGTGGGTTAAATAGTACCATTACCGTTCTTCTACAAGGATGGCTTTGGCATTAAATAAACCACGAAGGTTGATTTGCCATTAAACAAAGTAACTTATTGGGGGGGTTCACAAAAATACCGCCCTTCCGCAATATTAAAACAGTTGATGAGATACGAGTACGAGAGCCCCCTCTATCGGTGAAAAAGTAAACTACTGATTTGCTGAGCGAGACTAACAAATCTTCACGAGTGAATTCGAGACTAATTGGGAGCTCCATTCATACTGCCTTGTGCCACATCTAAGCAAATCAGTTGTAGGTAATTTCTTAACTTAATTAAATTAAAATAATGTTATTATTCCCATCCTAATTTGAAACGACTATTTTAAAATTTTGAAATTATTTGATTGGTTGTCTGGTTGGTTGGTTGATGAATTTCAATGACATGTCAACTCGTCAGCGGCTATTTTATGCCTATAGGTTAGGGAATAATATACGATATATAATTGTATTTACACTTTTTTTAGTTAACGGTTTTAACTGTTTTAACATCATCGGGGATCGTGTAATATTGATCAGGTTTATTTAGGTTGGTTGGTTGGTTGGTTGGTTTTTACGGCGCATCAACCGTTTTTGGGTCATTTAACTCCGAATTAAATTTCAAACAATTCAGTTTAGTATAAGTATAGTTTTTTTTTTGTTTACACATAATTAAATGTCAAAACAGTTCAGTTAAATGTCAAAACAGTTCTATTTCGAACAATTCAGTTTAGCAATAGTACACAGTTTCAATGTCAAAAACAGTTCTATTTCAAACAACTCAGTTTAACATAAGTGTACAGTTTAGTTCTATTTGACCTATTGATAGGACTCAGTAAGGTGCTACTACATCGGGACAGTGAACCGGGGAGCGATGGCAATGAAGGGATACTCCGCATTCCCCTAAGCGCCAGCATTACTGGGGGTGTCCCAGTGGTGTAATGGTTAAAGGGATGGACTGCGGAATCGTAGTAAGCGAGTTCGAATTTCAGTCGCGCTATTACGTTCACTTTCAAGCAAATACCCTTGGGAAAGGTATGAACCCCCTTATCCTCCCAGCTATGGGTTAAATAGCACCACTACTGTTCTTCTGGGAGAATGGCTTTGGCATTGAATAACCCGCAAAGGTTGATATGCCATTAAACAAAGAAACCAAACCAAACCAATCCAGCATTACTAGAACCTCAGCATCAGATTGTTTAGTATCATATCCAGGAAACTCGTTGGGGGAGTCTTACCTCGCTACAGCCCCTGTCGACTGGATTCAGGTTTACGTTTTTATTTCTTGGTATTATTTTGGGGTTTTTTTTTTCAAAAGAGACAGAATTTCATCTATGTTGATATTTTCAGATAGATATTTCATATAATTTTCATTGAAAAACGTTTTCTGATGTGAGCAAAAGCTTCATATTTTATGAAAAAGTGTTTAATCGTGCATATTATTTGACCTGTTATGCACTGTTATTGCTGTGGTTGCTTGTGTGTAAAGGAGTGCGTAAGTCTTGTGTGACCAATCCGTAATCAGTATATAATGACTTGTTCCTTTCTGGGTTTTCTGAAGGCTCTTCGTTCTCCCAAAGTGGGTTTGACCCAGAAAAGTTTATTTATCATTGCCATTTTGTATGAAGGAATTTGTCAATCTTAGGTTTCAAGTTAGTGTACGGAATTTTGAATTGGTTAAGGTGTCAAATCTTGAGCTAAATCAGCTAAAAGCTGTTGTGTCAGCTCAATCATTCTCAGCACTTTAATGTGGCTTGGCATCTGGTTTACAAGAATCTTTTAAGAGTTGGACATCGAGTCTAATCTACTCAGGAGTTTAATAAGAGGATTTTGTTAGACAGAAAGCGAGAATATAATGAAGTTTTTCTGGTTGATTTCAAAGATAATGTTAAGTTCTAAGTCTATTGCACGGGCTTCAGCTGTAAAAATGGTGCTTTCCTTTGGAAGATTAGTCTGGTTTATTGGGTTTTATGGCATATCAACCTTTGTAGGTTATTTAACGCCAAATCTATTTTTATGTAAATAATCCGTTCTATTTAAAACAATTCAGTTTAATTGTCAAAAACATTTCCATCTCAAACTATTCAAGCAGTTATATGTAACAATTCAGTTAAGTGTAAATACAGTTTTAATGTCGAAAAACAGTTCTATTTCAAATAATTCAGTTAAGCATAAGCACGCAATTCAAATGTAAATACGGTTTGATTGTCAAAAATATTTCTATTTTAAGCTATTCAGTTTACTCAAACAATTCAATTTAGCATAAGTATGCAGTTAGTTCTATTTAATCCATAGATAGGGTCCTATCACGTGCTACCACTCCGGGCCAGAGTGGACCTTGGAGCGATGGCAATGAAGGGGTACTTCGCATTCCCCAAAGCTCAAGCACTGCTGGAATCTCACCATCAGATTATTTAGTGTCATATCCAAGACACTCGTTAGGGGGGGTTACCCCTCCGCAGAGGTGCGGTCAGTGTATTCTACAGCCCCAGCTGACTGGGCAATCTTTTAGAAGAGATTTTCTTACAACTGTCTCATTTAAAATGGCTCCACACAGTTTTATCCTTACTCTTGGAGCCGTCTATAAAGATGTAGAGGTGATTGGGATGTTGTTCCAACATATTGCAAAGTTTATCTTGGTAAGAGCTGGGATGGGTTTTATTTTGGGTTGTTCACTTAATTCGGGAATCACTTAAGGTTTCTTTTGATAATCCAAGGTGATATTTTAGGTGTGATGCTTTCATGTATGATGAATTTTAGATTTTTCACGGATCTTAATGCAAGCAGCCCTTTTAAGAAGATAAAGGGACAAAGTGCGTATCCGAAAATCGAGGATATGGTTATATCATAAAAGGGAATGCCATAAGACTTTTTGCACTTAAAGATTGTTTGGTTTCTTTGTTTAATGACATATCAACCTTCGTGGGTTATTCAATGCCAAAGCCATTTTTGTAAGAGAACGGTTATGGTGCTATTTTATCAATAGCTAGGGGATTAGGGAGTTCATGCTTTTCCCAAGGGTATGAAAGTAAACCTAATTACAGGACTTGAGTTCGAACCCGCGTATAATAATTCTACAGTCTAGCACGTTAGCCACAACGCTGCGGGAACTCCCCACCACTGAAAAAAAGCGAGAAAACAAGAGATTTTGGGGTTTATAGCAAGTGTAGGATGATATGCTCGTTATTTTTAACTTTGTCTATTTAGTTATTTGACAAGACACATGCAGAAAAAAATAGCCCAGTAGGCTGGGGCTGCAGAATACACCGACTGCATCTAGACGGGGGACTAAGACCCCATAATGAGTATCCTGGATATAAGACTAAACAATATGATGGTGAGGCTCCAGTAATGCTACAGTTTCCCTTCGTTGCCAGTGCTCCCAGGTCCACTCTGGCCGGGAGTAGTAGCACCTGAAAGGGTCCTACCTATGGGTAAAATAAAACATTTTGACATTTAAACTGTGTGAAAACAAATGACTTATGCTAAATTGAATTGCTAGAAATAGAACTGTTTGATCATTTAACTGTGTGTAAGCAAATGACTGATGTTTAATTGAATTGTTAGTGATACATAGCAATATTTGGAATCATTTAACTTTTTTGATTAATGATAAATATAATAGTTAGGAATAGAACTGTTTAATCATTTAAGTGTGTATCTACAAAATGTTTTTCTAAATCATATATATATATATATATATATATAGGTATGTAAAACGGGATTTGGCATTAAATAACCAACAATGGTTGATATGCCATAAAAGTAAACCAAACCAATGATGAAAAGAACATAATTTCGCAGAAATTTCTATTGTATGGTTTTCTTCAGTATTACAATTATGATCCTCATTCATCAGAGAAATCTGGAGAATATTTTACTGATAAGTGAAAGATCAGCGAAGAAACGATTCTCCAGTTACAGTGATTCGGAATGTTTCGGCCGATTGAAATTCTCCTTGTGTTGCCCAGTCGGCTGGGGTTGTAGAATACACCAACTGCACCTCTGCAGAGGGGTAAGACCCCCATCCAAAATGAGAGTCCAGGATATGACACTAAACGATCTTATGGAGAGGTTCCAGTGATGCTGGAGCTTTGGGGAATGTGGAGTACCCCTTCCTTGGCGTTGCTCCCAGGTCCACTCTGGCCCGGAATGGTAGCACCTTATAGGGCTTTATGGGTTGAATAGAACTAACTGCATACTTATGCTAAAACTGAATAGTTTAAATTAGAACCGTTTGACTAAACTGAATTGCTTGAAATAGAAATGTTTTGACAAATAAACTGTGTACTTACATTTAAATAGCTTGCTTATACTAAACTGAATTGTTTGAAATGGAACTGTTTTTGACATTGAATCTCTACTTACACTAAAATAGATTGTTTAATATAGAACTGTTTTGACATTTAACTATGTGTAAACTAAATCTGTACTTATACTAAATTGAATTAGCTGAATTAGAACTGTTTAATGAACTGAATAGCTTTAAATAGAAATTTTTTTTTTTTCGTGGTCTTATGCCAGACAAAGTTAAGATTAATAAATAACCCCGTCTCTTTCTCCGCCCTCTCTTTTCCCTCTTTCTCTCTCTCTCTCTCTCTCTATATATATATATATATATATATATATATATATCCACATCAAGCCCAGTTGGCTTGGGCTGGAGAATATATCGACTAGGTCTCTGCAATAGGGTAAGACCCCACACACCAACGAGTGTCCTAGATATGACATTAGACTATCTGGTGGAATTTGGAGTACCGCTTTATTGCCATTACTCCAAGATCCACTCTGACCCGGAGTGGTAGTACCTGACAAGGCCCTATTTATGGGTCAAATAGAACAAACTGAGTGCAAACAAATGACTGATTTGTTTGTTTGTTTGTTTGGTTGAGTTTTATAGCATATCGACCTTTGTAGCTTATTTAATGCCAAATCCATTTTCATACAAATAAACAGCTGTATTTCAAACTATTCAGTTTAGCATAAGTACACAGTTTAAGTGTAAAAAAAATTCAATTTTAAGCTATTCAGTTGAGTCTAACAGTTCTATTTCAAACTATTCAGTTTAGTATAAGTATAGTTTTTGTTTATACTCAGTTAAATGTAAAACATTTCTATTTCAAACAATTCAGTTTAACATACAAATACAATTCCATTTCAAACAATTCATTTACTTTCGGACAATTACCCTTGGGAAAGGTATGAACCCCCTTATCCTCCCAGCTATGGGTTAAATAGTATCACTACTGTTCTTCTTCAAGGATGGCTTTGGCATTAAATAACCTACAAAAGTTGGTATGCCATTAAACAAAGAAACTAAATCAAACCAATCAAACAATTCAGTTTAGTATAAGTACACAATTTAAATGTCAAAACAGTCCAATTTAAAGCAATTCAATTTAGCGTAAGTACACTGTTTAGTTCTATTTGACTCATAGATAGAACCCTGTCAGGTGCTACCACTCCAGGAGCGATGGCAATGAAGGGGTAAACCGCATTCCCCTAAAACTCCAGCATTACTGAAACCTCATCATCAGATTGTTTATTCAGGAATTTCATTAGTTAGGGCCCTACCTTTCTGCAGAAATGCAGTCGGTGTACGAGGATCATTAAATAAGTTTCCAGACTTTTTTTCGCATGGGCACTTTTATTGATAGTACACACATGAAACTCTAGCCCCCTTTGAAGTAATCTCCTCCGGCTGCAATGCACTTGTTGTACTGTTCCAATAACGTCTGGAAGGCCCCATCGAAGTCCTCTTGTGTGAGTGAGTCAATGACCTTCGTCACAGCCTCTTTCATCTCCTCAATTGTCTCATAACGACAGCCTGTGAGCTTAGGGAATAACCAAAAGTCACAGGGAGCAAGGTCTCGACTATAGCGAGGATGAGGAACTGTCTTGATGCCCATCTTGGTCAAATAGTCTGTGACAAGGATGGAGTTGTGGACTAGTGTATTGTCCTGATGGAAATGCCACTGACCCGATTTGAAGAGGGCTGGCCTCTTCCCGAGGAATCTCTTCATGAAATCCCTTAAAACCTCAATATAGTAACCCTAACCCTAACCCTTTGGCTAATCAACTCTGGTGTATTGACTTCCTTACTCCTCCCACATCTCTCATCACCCCTCACAGACTCCCTGGCTTCCTTGAATCTCTTAAGCCACTCAAAAACTGATGCTCGATTCATGCAAGAGGGTCAAAAAGCAGTCTGAAGCATTCCATACGTTTCTGTGGCATTTTTTCCAAGTTTAAAACAGAATGTTATTGCATATCGTTCTTCTAAAGTGTCCTAACATCTAGATTGCATTTTTTAAAATCACCAGCTGTAACAATCAGACTTTAGCAGGGTGTATTCCAATTGCTGCTGTAGCTGTTCATTTGAACCTGAAATCATAAAAATTGGTCAGTCATCAAGAGTCTACGATAATTTCAAATGCCTTTACAAAAAAATCTGGAAACTTATTGAAGGCATCACGTATTCTACAGCTCCAGCCGACTTGGCAAACAAATGACTAATGTTAAATCGTGAATTTTGTATAGCAATACCTAAAACCATTAAAACAAAAACCTCAGGCTCCGTTAAAAATGTTATATACAAGATGTGTTCACAAATCCTATATTCAATATATAAGTGTATACGGGATTTGGCATTGAATAACCTACAATGGTTGATATGCCATAAAAATAAACCAAACCATTTAATTGTGTGTAAACAAATGAGTTCTGGCTTGTTTAAAATGTCATCTCTTAAGTAATCGTTTATAAATATTAAGTTTAATATGTGTATAAACAGAATTTGGCATTAAATAACCAGCAAAGGTTGATATGCCAGAAAACCAACCAACTTTTCACATCTATCACTCAGTCTAGTTTCGATCAGTCTAGGCGCGATAAAGATAAAAAGAGAAGGAGAGAGATATTACGAGCGTCTTCTATTCACCGTCTTGTGTAATGTTTATAAATAACTCTCTCTCTCTCTCTCTCTCTCTCTCTCTCTCTCTGTATATATATATATATATATATATATATAAGTCTCTTCACATATATTCATCCATCTAATTCAGTTCGAATCTACGTGGCTCTTGTCACGTGATTGTGCAACGCAGCTAAACTTTTTATTCATACATCTGATTTGGATAGGTTTCTTTGTTTTATGGCATATCAATCTCCGTGGGTCTTTTAATGCCGAGTCCATCCTTGTAAATGGACAGTAGTCGTATTATTTAACTCATGGCTGAGAGGATAACGAGGTTCATGCCTTTCCCATGGGTATTTGCCCCGAAACGAACGTAATTGAACGACTGGAGTTCGAACTCGCTTGCTACGATATCACAGTAAAGAACGTTAGCCATTACGTCGTAGGGACGTCCCACTGTTTATGAAATGAAGTTTGATAAGTTTTATTATTTCATAAAGATGAATTCTCTAAATGAGAATATCTATTTATGCTCCTGATTTATTTTAAAAAACCATGATATATCCAAAAATATGAATATCTAGCTGTTCAAAAATAGTTCACTCTTTACCAATTCTGTTTTTGGCTAAAGAGCTTTTGCAATACTATTTTTCATTCAATAGTTTTAATACAGTAGATTTTGGTAATAGATAATACCTAATAATATCCGTTTTGATTTCATCATGTTCCTTTCAAAATAATGAAATCCTTCTTTCATTGTTTTAGAAGGAAATTGATTTTTTATTCAAATTGGCAGGAGTGTATTTATTCACTGGATATATTGTGTGTATGCACACACACACACACATATATATAGATATATATGTGTGTGTGTGTGTATGTGTGTATATATATATATATATATATATATATATATATATATATATGTGTGTGTGTATGTGTGTGTGTGTGTGTGTGCTTACTATACAAACACTTATAATACAGACTCATACACGCTCGCATACACGTATAAAAACATTAACATACACACACATACACATACATACACACATACATACATACATGCAAATAAAGACATACGCACACATACATACGCACACATCACAAATGTGTATCACAGTCACTGCAAACAGACGTACTCACAGATACTCACGTATAATCACAAAAACTTAAACACACATACACACACATACACACGTGCATACTTGCCCTTGTAGATATTTAACAACGCAATGCGGAGAAAAGTATATTTTCTTTTTATTTATAAATAAAATCTATTGATTGGAGTTTACTTCTGATTGTCGGTTGAGTCGTTTTAACCTAGGTCACAATATCCTCATGATTCTAAAATAATGTGAGGTTGTCGATAGTTCACCATATTCATGTTTGGATTATCTCCCCTGACGCTCGTTGAGTCAAACAACTTCTGCAGTCATCTTGACAATGTTAATATTAGCTAACCGTTTTTATTAGTATTTATTAGTTAATGTATAAATGCCTTTTATTGGCTAGGGATGATTTTTAGTTGAGTTCCCACTTACCAAGAACTAATATCAGCATTAATATATCCATGAAATAAAGACTTATCACAAAACCTGTTTGGGTCGTCGAAGCGCTTCTCCCGTAAAGTGTCTTGGGTAGAAACAGCCAAGCAGATTTTATACCTCTCCAGGTCTGAGTGGAATCCAGATTTTTCCTTCTCCTAGATTTGTTGCCCTACCAAGATTAAAGAGCCCGGTCTGCCCTATTATTTACTCATAACTGGAGGGAAAAGGCAAACAGCATCGCTCAGGGTTTAAAGACGGTTTTGTTTTGTTCTTGTGACATATCAAACACCTTAGGTTATTTAAGGCCAAATCCGGCTTATACATATATATTAAATATATATGATTTGGTTTAGTTGGATTTTATGGCATATCAATCATTGTAGGTTATTTAATGCCAAATCCTCTTTATATATATATATATATTAAATATATATGATTTGGTTTAGTTGGGTTTTATGGCATATCAACCATTGTAGGTTATTTAATGCCAAATTCTCTTTATACATATATATTAAATATATATGATTTGGTTTGGTTGGATTTTATGGCATATCAATCATTTTCGGTTATTTAATGCCAAATTGCATATCAATCATTGTAGGTTATTTAATGCCAAATTCTATTTATACATATATATTAAATATATATGATTTGGTTTAGTTGGATTTTATGGCATATCAACCATTGCAGGTTATTTAATGCCAAATTCTATATATACATATATATTAAATACATATGATTTGGTTTAGTTGGATTTTATGGCATATCAATCATTGTAGGTTATTTAATGCCAAATTCTATTTATACATATATATTAAATATATATGATTTGGTTTGGTTGGCTTTAATGGCATATCAATCATTGTAGGTTATTTAATGCCAAATTCTATCTATACATATATATTAAATATATATGATTTGGTTTGGTTGGCTTTAATGGCATATCAATCATTGTAGGTTATTTAATGCCAAATCCTCCAAATACATATATATTAGATATATATGATTCGTAAACACATTTTCTTGATAATGTTTTTAAGTTAACCTAAGCTCATTCTTTTGCACACGGTTAATTGGTTTCAAGTATTGCTATGTATCAATAACAATTCGATTAAACATCAGTCGTTTGTTTATATTCAATTAAATGTAAAAACAGATCTATTTCAAACAATGTACTATAGCATACCATTTTTTTTTGCCCTTAGCTTAAGTGTTGAACAGTTCTATTTTACCCATAAATAGGACCCTATCAGGTGCTACCACTTCAGGACGGAGTACTTCCCATCCCCCAAAGTTCCAGGACTGAAGCCTCCGGATCAGATTGCTTAGTGTCATATCCAGGGCACTCTTTGTTAAGGGGCGGGGGTCTTACTCCTCTGCAGAGATGCAGTCGCTGTATTCTACAGCCCCAGACGACTGGGCTGTTTAAAGACGAGTAAGTCCAGTCTAGTGTTGTAGGATGCTGTTCACTTACCTCATAAACCATCCAAGTTAGACGAGCAAGTTATGTTCGGCTCTGCTGGTGAAGTAAGAACAATCTTATAAGTAAAGTTCTTCTATGGACTCCAACGCAAGGACACCCCAGAGATGGCTGACCAGCAAAAACTTACATTCATCAACTTGCCCAGTCGGCTTGGGCTGTTGAATACACCGACTGCTTCTCTGTAGAGGGGTAAGAACACCCTACCCCAACTACTGTCCTGGATATATACTAAACGATCAGATAGTGAGGTTCCAGTAATGCTGGAGCTTTGGGAAATGCTGATTACCCCTTCATTGCCACCACTCCAAGGTCCACTCTGGCCTGGTGTGGTAGCGCCTGATAGGGTCCTATCTCTAGGCCAAATAGAACTAGACTGCGTACTTATGCTAAACTGAATTGCTTGAAATAAAACTGTTTTAACATTTAAACTGCACACTTCTTCTAAACTGAATTGTTTGAAATAGAAATGTTTTTGACATTGAAATTGTACTTACGCTGAACTGAATTGTTTGAAACAGATCTGTTTTGACATTTAGCTGTGTTTAAACAAAAATTATACTCATACTAAACTGAATTGTTTGAAATAGAACTCTTTAACTGAATTGAATAGCTTGAAATTAAAAAAAAAATTTAGCTATTAAACTTATGCTAAACTGAATTGTTTGAAATAAAACTGTGTATCTGTATAAAAATGGATCTGGTATTAAATAACCTACAAAGTTTGATACGCCATAACCCCCCCCCAAAAAAAAACATTTACATTTATCACCAGTTCCCTAATTATCACCCCCATCATCCAAGGGAGACAATTATTGTCTCTGTACACTGGGAATGATTCAACGATAGAAATGCACTGAAAACCAGAAGAGAAAGGGATTGTCAGTGGTCAGGAATTAAAGAAAACTTTATTAACAGAATGAGGCTATTATAAGTTGGATGGAAATGTACCGCTACTTTTACTTTGCAAATCCAATGAAAACCAGGAAGGGATTGTCAGAGGTCAGGAATTACCGGTGTAAAAATAGGTTTGGTTTGGTTTCTTTGTTTTAATGGCATATCAACCTTTGTAGGTTATTTGATGCCAAAGTTATTCTCCTAGAAGAACAGTAGTGATGCTATTTAACTCATAGCTGGTAGGATAAGGGGGTTCATACCTTTCCCAAGGGTATTTGCCCGAAAGTGAACGTAATAGCGCGACTGGAATACGAACTCGCTTACTACGACTCCACAGTCCATCGCTTTAACCACGAGGAAACCCCCTAAAAATAGGAGATGGGCGAGTAAATAGAGAAATAGCAGTTTGATCATTCATAATAAGAATCTACGAGTACATACAAAATGCAATCATTCTCTCTGTCTATATATATATATATATATATATGAGGGGTAAAGTCTTGGATTGGCGTTTGAGTCAACCGAGTTTCGATCCCAGCTACGGGATAGAACGAAACAGATCTGTCTGTGGATGACTATATATATACATATATATACTCCCCTACCCCCGTAGGGTTGAGTTCTCTAGCGAATGAAGTAATCGCGTTGCCATTAGCGTTTATTGCAAGGCTCTTCATATATGAATTGAGCTCTCGGTAGCCATTAAGCGGATGTATGTAAACAATAGTAATTGTGATTCATAACCGTTTGAAATTTACTTCGCTGCTGGTTCCTCGTGGCTGAGGGGTAGAGTCTTGGATTGGTGTTTGAGTCAACCGGGTTTCGATCCCAGCTACGGGAAGCTAGTATGTCTTGCCACACTGATAAGTTCTGATAGAACGAAACAGATCTGTCTGTGGATGACTATATATATATATATATATATATATATTGTAAGGTACTCTCTCTATATATATATATATATATATATATATATAGAGAGAGAGAGAGAGAGAGAGAGAGTACCTTACAATTCCTTAGCCAACGTAGTCCTCTTGTTGGCCGAGCAGTCTGATGCTAAGTCTAAAGTTGGGCGGGTTTTGATCCCAGCTTCAAGCGTTCTAAGTGTCTAGCCTAGCCACACTGAAGAGTTGTGATACAACGAAACAGTCTGTCCGTGGACGACAATATATATATAGAGAGAGAGGGAATATTGTGGCGTCGTTGTTAACGTGTTGGGCCTGAAACATCGTTGTAAGCGAGTTCGAGCTCCAGACATGCAATTACGTCCACTTTTGGATTAATACATTTGGGAAAGGTATGAAGTCCCTTATCAATCCAGCTATGGGTTAAATAGTATCAATACTGATTCTCTCTGTCTCTTTCTCAAACACACACACACAGCATACGTCCCTATCATTCATCGACCTTGGCAAATCTTCTAGACTGCATCCCTACCGAAAGGTTATCATATGAGGCATTAAAATTTTTAGGCTTTATATATATATATATAACCTAAAAATTTCAAGTTATAATATTACTATCGTTCCGTACTGTGACTTTTATGCGTTTGTGAAACACAGAGTAACGGAAGGATAGTATGATTAAAAATAATCCAGAAAGGGTTGAAATGCCGGAAAAACTAATCAATTAGCCACACACGCATCCACCCAACCTGTAAATCTACAAAATATATGATTGACTTATTTTTAGTAATTTTATCAGATTTCTATATCATTTTCACACTAATACCATGAGCATTGCTAATTGGTCCAGACAAACAAAGTAAATTAGTGATAATTACCTACGTTTTAATCGGATCTTACAATATTAGTTACATTATAAATGTTTTAAGAGCCAATCAATTAACAATTTATATAAAGTGTCTGAACACCTAATTTTAAAATTTAACTATATCGCTATGGAAAGAGAAGTTTTGGTCAATTACATTTTTGTTGTGTCTGTCTTCTAGTGTTCTGTATTCTATGAAGATTAATTTGGTGATGAAAGGGGAATGTATTGTAAAAATCCGGGTGTAAATAATCGGCAGAGGAATTATGTATCATAGCTTTAGAAAGTGGTAAAAACGACCCATTAAGACGACGATGTGTAGAAAGTGTTGTGACCCATGAGTCCTCTGTAGAAAGAAAGAAAGAAAGAAAGAAAGAAAGAAAGAAAGAAAGAAATATTCGGGAGATATTTTGAAAAACAGAATTAAATATTGGGCAAATAGAAAGAAAGAAAGAAAGAAAGATTGGGCAAATATTATGAAAGAAAAAATAAACAAACATTGGAAAATATTTTTAAAAAGAATCAAACCAACCTTAGGCAAATGCAAAGAAAGAAAGAAAGAAAGAAAGAAAGAAATATTCGGAAGACATTTAGAAAAACAGAAAGAAATATTGGGCAAATAGAAAGAAAGAAAAAAAGAAAGAAAGAAAGAAAGATTAGGCAAATATTATGAAAGAAAAAAAACAAACATTTGAAAATATTAAAAGAAAGAAAGAAACAAACAAACCTTTGGCAAATGCAAAGAAAGAAAGAAAGAAAGAAAGAAAGAAAGAAAGAAAGAAATATTCGGGAGGCATTTAGAAAAACAGAAAGAAATATTGGGCAAATATTGAGAAAGAAAGAAAGAAAGAAAGAAAAGAAAGAAAGAAAAAAATTAAGAATAAGATTTTAAAAGAAGGAAGTTAGAAACAAGAACAGGAAAAAGACGAAGAAAATAAATGATCGAAAAAAGAAACGAGTTAAAAAGAAGAACAGAAAAAGACGTCTGAAGAAAACGTTACACTTTAGAACAAATCAAAGTAGCTGAGGTGATGAAGGCAAATACGAATTACAGTAAGAAATTCGACAAAATGGCGCCCATATGTTTTAATCCAATCAGTTTCTTCCACCTGAACCAATTAGATATTGACTGCTCACTTGCTGGGAAGTTAAAAACGCTAAAAATCTCAAACTTCGCACGTCTTTCTCTCCGACGGTGATTTTCGAAACACTTCAAGATGTCCTTCCTTCTTTAATAGACCAACGAGACACCTGCTCCCAGCAGACAATATTGTCTAGTCTCTTCGGTAATTCTTTAATTTCCACTAAGGGATGTTCCCCTGTGGGTCCCTTCACATGGACAAGCAAATGTTGGACAAGCTAGAAACTATATACAACAGCTCTGTGCCGATACAGGGTGTAGCCTGGAAGACTTCCCGGCAGTGATCGATGATATAGACGGGTGACGAGAGAGGGTCAGTGAGATCCATGCTAGCAGCGTGACATGATGATGATGATGATGATGAAGGAACTTGGAGTTTTTTTATTTTTTATTTTTTTTACTGGGAGAGGGCACTAGCCGGTTTGACTGCATATCCTTTTACCAAACAGTTATATGGATTCAAGTAACAGCTAAAAAAACATTTATAGACAATTATATTTCCGTTTTTAAAATCCAGTGGTTACTACACATTTCAAACTTCTAATGTTTAAAATTCAAACGGAAATTATCTGATTAAAGAATGCTTTCATAGGCCATTTTAAATCAATCGAACTTGCCGTCGACCGAGCTTAGAATGTGCTGACTGTAACCTCCTGTGGATTGGTAAGACCTTCCTTAAAATGGAGTGTCCTGGGTGAAACTCTAAATTGTATCTGGTGGTGAGGTTCTTCAGAAGTTATAGAAGTGTATAGTCACCTCTTCATAGCCACTACTCCCAGGTCCACTCTGAGTCGGGGTAGTAGATCCTGTTAGGGTCTTAACTATTAGCCAAATAGATCTGTTAGAAGATTATTCAACGGGATTGTTTGTTTGGGTTTCATGGCAAATCAACCTTTGTAGGTTATTTAATATCAAATCCATTTTTATACAAATAAACAGTTTTAATTCAAACAATTCAATTTAGCATAAGCACATTGTTTAAGTATAGTGTTTGTTTACACACAGTTAAATACAAAACAGTTCTATTTCTGTGATACGATGGGAGACATTCGTTTCTATGAGTGTGGGTGCCAGTCAGATGATCCCTTTATCTGTTTTGGCGCAAAAACCATACAAAGGGCTTGCGCTAGAGATCTCCCACGAGACCGAAAGAGGACGAGGGAAAAAAGGGCCCAGAGACAGTCGGCAGGAGAGAGCAGTCAAGAAAAGGTCAGTCAAGAGAAGTGGGCAAACAGACCAGTCGAGAGAACAGACCAGTCGACAGAAGTCGGGGGAAGCTGACGGTCGAGAAAGACCTGTGAAGATACCGGGTTGACTAACGCGAGAAAATGAGTCAGCATTCCTAGTGGCTTTGTGGAAATTTCGCTCGAGTACACGTTCTCGTTAGTTCACAGAATGCCAGGAAAGTGGCACAGACTTCTCCCGTCTTGCGCTTGGAGCTAACTCAAGCCCGTGATTGTTTGTCCTTCTTTTCTTCCACCCTCTCAGTTGTGTATTTTGTGTGTTGGTAAAGGAATGTGAAGTGCCCCTGGCCAGAGATAAGAAAAACCACTGGACGATTCTGATGGCCATGAGTAGTTTGGATGGGTGAGATAGTGGTTGTCGGCCGGCGGTGTATTGTCACATTCCAAACGATTCAGTTTAGCATACAAAACAGTTCCATTTCAAACAATTCAATTTAGCATAATTACGTAGTTTAGATGTCAAAACAGTTCTTTTTCAAACAATTCCGTTTAGCATAAGCACGCATTTTAGTTCTATTTGGTCCACAGATAGGACCCTATCACTGCTTGAGTAGACCTGGGAGCAATGGTAATCAAGAAGTACTCCACATTCCCCAAAGCTCCAGCATTACTAAAACCTCACCATCAGATTGTTTAGTGTCATAAACAGGACACTCGTTAAGAGGAGTCTTACCTCTTGACAGAGAAGCAGTCAGTGTATTCTACTGTCTCAGCAAACTGGGCCACAGGACACTCATTGGGTGGGTGGGTAGAGTCTTACTCCCCTACAGAAGTACAGTCGGTGTATTCTATCGCCCCGGCTGACTGGGCATCAGTGGGATCATGACAAAAAATAACTTAAGAGACAATTATGCAAAAAATTTAAATGTTTAAAAACGTGAGGACCAAACCTTTTTGCATACTATTTTAAAGTGTGGAAAGAATGCTGGGATAATTACGTGAGTACTTTGAAGAGGACTAAGGTGGCATTGCCGAAAACTTCCTATTTTTTTATATCAATTAGCTTGATAATTTCCGAATCGACATTGTTTGTGCATTCATGTGTGTATGTATTAGTGAACAAGAGAAAGGGAGAGAGAAAGTGAGTGTGTGTGAGAGAGTGAATGAGAGAGAATGAGAGAGATAATGTGTATGTGAGAGAGAGAGAAAGAGAGAGAAAGAGAGAGAAGGTGTGAGTGAGAGAGAGAGAGAGAGAGAGAGACTGTGTGCATTTGTGTGTGAACAAGAGAAAGTGAGAGAGAGTGTGAGTGTGTGTGAGTGAATGAGAGAGAATGAGAGAGATAATGTGTATGTGAGAGAGAGAGAAAGAGAGAGAGGGTGTGTGTGAGAGAGAGAGAGAGAGAGAGAGGCTGTGTGCATTTGTGTGTGAACAAGAGAAAGCGAGAGAGAAAGTGAGTGTGTGGGAATGAGTGAGAGAGAATGAGAGAGATAATGTGTATGTGTGTGAGAGAGAGAGAGAGAGAGAAAGAAAGAAAGAGAGAATGTGTGTGTTTGAGTGAGAGAGAGACACTGTGTGCATTTGTGTGTGAACAAGAGAAAGCGAGAGAGAAAGTGAGTGTGTGTGAATGAATGAGAGAGAATGAGAGAGATAATGTGTATTTGAGAGAGAGAGAGAGAGAGAGAGTTATATAAATGCACCAGCGTGGGGTGGCTTCAAATCTTTCCCTTTCCTTTCCATGATGATTTTGATGAACCATTAACAGACATGGCCGTTTTTTTCTACAGTAAAATTCCTCCGTATAATCTACCTGATCGCCTTACACAGAACTCCACCTACTCACTGTGACTCCACCCCGTAACAGCATCTTATTGACGTCATGTTTTCTCCCAATCACTTTCGTCATGTCTTAATATCTACTTCAAAGCCTTAAACTAAACCAAAAGATCTAATTTCTTTAAGATGTAGGTAGGAAGATGTATGAAAAAAGAATTATCCACAGTAATATTTATTACTCTATGATAATTTTGCTTAGTGGCTGAAACTTGCATATTTTCATACCACTGAGAGTAAATCAAACTCTCCTTACTTAGGATATTGGCGCAATATAATCTTCTTACCCACATCTTATATGTATTTACCTATCCTTTCGCACTTGCTGGTTGCGACACAAGGTCAATTTTCAAGCGGAGTATAACTGGTTTGAATTCAGAGTTTTCCTTCTTCTAGATTGGTTGACATACCGAAAGTAAAAGAGTCAGTCTGCCCTACTATTTACACATTGCAGAAGGGTGAATAGTTGGCTGCATACCTTTCCCAAGGGTATTAACGCAATGTGAAATGTAAACAGTCTTGTACAGGATTTGAACTCGGGTCGCCACATCCATTTCCTATTCGATAGCCATTACTCAACGATCCCCTCCACATCTTTTATGACCGTGTGACTTTAGTCAGCTAAGCGTCTAAATCGGATGATGATCAATTGATTGAATAAATGATTTTAAAGCCATTTCAACCTGTCTAGGTTTTTTTATGCCTCTAGGTTAGGGAATTGCGTTCATTGAACGTCCATATTTTTTATGTTGTTCTTATTTTTATTTATTTTTATTTTTTTTTTGCACATACTTTTTTTGCCTAGATGGACATAAATAGACTGAGAGAGAGAGAGAGAGAGAGAGAGAGAGAGAGAGAGAGAGAGAGAGACTATGTGCATCTGTGTGTGAACAAGAGAAAGTGAGAGAGAGAGTGTGTGTGTGTGTGTGTGTGTGTGTGTGTGTGTGCAAGTGTGTGTGTTTATGAACAAGAGAAAGCGAGAGAGAAAGTGAGTGTGTGTGTGAGTGAACGAGAGAGAATGAGAGAGATAATATGTATATGTGTGTGAGAGAGAAAGAGAGAGAGGGGGAGAGGGGAGAGGGAGAGAGAGAGAGAATGTGTTTATGTGTCTGTTCTTTCTAATACTGATATTTTTAAACTGACATATTTGGCCTACATATGAGAATTTAACCGGTGCTACCAATCTGGATCAGAGTGGACTTGGGAGTAATGGTAATGAAGGAGTAATTAGCACTTCCAGAGCTCCAGAACTGGTGCCTCACCATCAGATGCAGCTTAGTGTCATACCCAGGGCATCACTTTTGGGGGAATATTGCCCTTCTGCGCGAGTATACTAAACATATTCTAAGGTTTGGTTGGGCTTAGTTTTATGGCATATCAACCATTATAGGTCATTTAATGCCAAATCATTTTATACATATATTAAATATATGATTTCTAAACACATTTTGTAGATAACATTTTTAAACAAGCTGGAGCTTATTTTTTTCTTTTTGCGCAGTTTAATGTTTTCATTTAATTTCAAATAATTTTTTGGTTTTTTGCACAGTTAAACGATCAAACAGTTCTATTTCAAACAATTCAGTTTAGCATGCCAACAAAGTAAAATGGTTCCAAGTATTGCTTTGTATCAGTAACAATTAATCTAAACATAAATTATTTGTTTACACGCAGTTAAATGTCCAACAGTTCTATTTCAAACAATTCAGTTTAGCTTAAGTACGGTTTTTTGTTACACATAGTTAAATGTAAAAACAGTTCTATTTCAACAATTTTGAACAATTCAGTTAAGCAAAAGTACGCAGTTTAAAAGTCAAACAGTTTAGTTTGACACATAGATAGGGCCCTAGCAGGTGCTACCACTCTGGGCCACAGTGTACCTGGAAACAGTGGCAATGTGTTGTTTAGAGTCATATCCAGGACACTTGTTGAGGGAGTCTTACTCCTTTGCATTGATGCAATCAGTGTATTCTGCAGCCCCAGGTGACTGAGCAAACATATTCTCAACCCCATCGTGTCCTGAGTTTTATTTTGGAAAAATTACAATTCTGTTGAGCATAAGTACGTTGTTTTGTTAAAACAGTTCTATTTCAAGCAAGTCAGTTTAGTATAAGTACACAGTTTAGTTGTATTTGACCCGTAGATAGGACCCTATCAGGTGCTACCACTCCAGCCAGAGTGGATCTGGGAGTAATGGCAATGAAGGAATACTTCGCATTCCCAAAGCTCCAGCATTACTGAAGCCTCACCATCAGATTGGTTATGTAACATACTGACCTTCGACCCAGCCGTCATTCAAGGAACAGGTGCATCCGGTCGAAGATATCAGGGTATAATCTTGACTGTGGACGGGTTGAATTGGGTGCAGATGTGACGCCCACAAGAAGCAGGTGGGTGTCAAACAATTATATAACCCGGTGCCACAGACAGGTTCAGTTAGTTTGGAGTCAGTTGGTTGGAGATAAGATGCTGTAGAGAGAACCAACCAGCACCCAGCAGAGGGCTATGGACCCTCAGGACCCCCGATTAAGCAGCTCAACAGAACGAAAAAGAGTGCTGCTAAAGACAAAGGAACTAGGGGTCAATATGTTGCAGTTTGTTCAGTCTCCAACTCACCTCTCACACATAAACCTTTCGCAAACCTTTCGCAATAATTTCGAATAAAGTGTGAGAGGTATATTTTTCTAAAGAAGTGTGTTTGTTCGTCATTATTGTGTTAACTATGTTTCCGCATGCATCTGTATATGTTACAGTTAGTGTTTTATCCAGAACACTTATTGGAGGAGTCTTATTCCTCTGCAAAGAAACAGTCGGTGTATTCTGCAGCCCAAGCCGAATGGGCCATATTGAAGCCATATAAATGTGTGCAAATTATTTGTATTAGATTGAAATACTTGATGTCATTTTACACATTTACAATGTGAAGACAAATTATGTATTATATATTTTTTATACTTTGCGGGTTTTTTTTTTTACACCAGCGTTTGAACGTGGTCTTTCATTGGAATCTCACGGAGGACAAGTCTCCTCCGGTTTCCAGGACTCTTCTCAGTATTCTGACTGATCTTAAAAATGGATAGTCTTTATTCTTCTTTAATTTTTCAATCCTTTCAGTCTTCTTTCCAAGCTTTTGGGGACCATTCCAAGCGCACCAATTATAATCAGTATCAACATTACTGCCATATTCCACAGTTTTTTAGTTCTCCGGCAAGCTCCAGGTATTTGTCAATCTTTTCGTTCTATTTCTATTTTTACTATCGTCGCCCAGAACAGCAAAATCAACAAGACAGCAAGTTTGTTTGATTGTTTTTTTTCTTTTTCTTTTTCTTTTTCTTTTTCTTTTTTTCCTCTAGCACTACATCTGGTCTTCTGTCTGAAATTTGGGGATCTATTTGTATCTCAAAATCCCAGAGAATTTTAAGAGTCTCATTTTCTTGGACTGGTTCTGATTTGGGCTTATACGATCGGGTAGTATGATCAAAATTCAACCTCTTGCACGATTCCCAGGAGATTACCTTCCACACCCAGTTGTATCTAGTCTTGTACTTCTTTTGTGCACGTTTACTACGTTTATTTATAATGAGATTAATTATTTCATATTTTTCTCCACATAGCCTACACTTGATGTTCTCTTGAGTTTAATTGATTTTCACTTTATTATTTTCCTCATTTGAGAGTTTTTCACACCAGCGTTAGCTGATGATTTTTCTCTAGAGTCTGAGAGACAGCACGTCTCATCAAGTCTCCAGGACTCTTTTTCTCAGTATTCTGGCCGATTTTAATAATGCTGCAGTTTGGATGGTCTTCACCCGTCCTCTGATTTTCAGGTCCTCCAGTCTCTGTACCAATCCTTTAGGGACTGTACCGAGCGCACCAATTACATTTGGTATAAACGTCATTTTCATGTTCATAGTTTTTTCTATTCTCTAGCAAGATCCAGGAACCTATTTCTCATTTCGCTTTCTTTCAGTTTTACCGTGTTGCCATCCGGAACGGCAAAGTCCACTATTCGGCAGATTCTCTTTTTTTGTGTGTGTTGACTATCTTTACGTTTGGCCGTCTGGCCGAGATTAGATGATCCGTTTGTATCTCAAAATTCAAGAGAAGTTTGTGCGTCTCATTTTCTTGGACGGATTCTGGGTTGTGGATATACCATTTGTTCGTAAGGGCAAATCTAAGTTTTTTGCTCAATTCCCAGTGGATTATTATTATTATTATTATTATTATTTGTAGTAGGAGTAGTAGTAGATTGGAATAGTTACTCGAAACCATATAACTGTGTGCAAACAAATCATTATTTCGTAGCTAGGTGGGATAACGGGTTCATACCTTTCCCAAAGGTGAACGTCATTGTACGACTAGATAATTGGTTGGTTGGTTGTGTTTCACGGCGTATCAACCATTATAGGTTATCTAATACCAAGTCTCTGCCTTCAGTCTAAAATTACAGACCTTAT
Organism: Sepioteuthis lessoniana; assembly: GCA_963585895.1. NCBI lineage: Eukaryota > Metazoa > Mollusca > Cephalopoda > Myopsida > Loliginidae > Sepioteuthis > Sepioteuthis lessoniana. The sequence goes on along the minus strand of OY757940.1, from coordinate 14,355,541 downwards.
ATTGTCTTTTCAAGTCCCATGCGGAAATATGAACCCGCTTTTTCTCCCATGTATTTTCTGTTTATGGCTGGTTATCGGGACATACATACTTCCGTCTTTTTTCAGGTAATTTGTTGATCTTATCTGCGAATGAAAATATCTGTCACTCTATTCCTAGGCAATAAATTATATTCTTTGTCATCCTCCTTTCTCTTTTCTCTTTTCTGTGAAAAACACATTGTTGATGTTATCTTGCGACCGCATTGAATCTGCTAAGTTCATCCACGTCGCCAGCTAAGTCAATATATTACATGGGGTCTTACCCTTCTCTAGAGAGGCAGTCGGTGTATTCTACAGCCTTAGACGGTTGGGCTGGTGACACTTTTTCGGATGAGCTGATAACTGAATAATTGTGCAATAGTGTGCCCCTTTGGGTTCGGATTCAGATGTTTTCCGTATCCAAAACTTGTTGTCTATCCAAAGATTAGAAGTCTAACCTGCCCTACTAATTCTGCCCAGCTTGGAAGAGAAGAGAGGGATTCATGATTTTCCCAAGGGAATTGATGAGAAATTAAACATAAACAAGCTCATCCGAAATTTGAACTCGGCTCGTCGACTCCATTTCGTTACGACGATGACCGTTTGGAGATGCTCGTGGTGTAATGGTTATCGTCGCAGGAATTGGACACGGCGACACGAGTTCAAATCCTGGACTGATTGCATTCACATAGCACTAATACCCTTGGGAAAGGTATGAATCTAATTATTCTCCCTCCAGCTATGTATAAATAGTAGGTCAGACTAGGTTCTTCAGCCTTGGTGAGGCAACTTGTCTAGGAGAAGGAAAACTCTGAATTAAAACCTGTTAAACTCCGCTTAAAAAAATTGACCTTGTGTCATATCCTGCCCGAGCGGAGGGGTTGGGTAAATATGATGACCATTACACTACGTGGCTTTTCTCTCTCTCTCTCTCTCTCTACTTCTCTCAATCTATTTCTCTGTCTTTATCAGTGTGTTCTTATTTATCAAGATAACTATCTCAATCTCCTTATATATATGTATATATATATATCATTTGTTTATATCTAGTAGTGCATCCATACAGCAGTATCGATACGACCGCTGCCTGGAAGAAACTGCGTTTCATTTTATCGGTCAGGTCAAATTTCCATATGATCGATAGGCTATCGATAGCTGTCCATGCCTTCATTGGCCGCGTGTCGATGTCTTTTTCGGTTGATGAGACACTGCGACCTAGGTAGGTGAATTTGTCTAACAGTTTCAGAGAGGTTCCGTCTAGTGTGGAAATGTCGCCTGTTTGATTATAGCACATATATTCAGTTTTGTGTGCATTGACGTGGGAACTAATAACGCAGTTTCTTCCAGGCAGCGGTCGTATCGATACTGCTGTATGGATGCACTACTTGGACGCTATCTAAACGGCTGGAGAAGAAGCTGGACGGTAATTACACAAGAATGTTGCGAGCAATATTGAACAAGTCCTGGCGGCAACACCCCACAAGGCACCAACTATACGGCCACCTGCCTCGCATCACGAAAACTATCCAAGTTAGACGAACCAGACACGCGGGACACTGCTGGAGAAGCAGAGACGAGCTCATCAGTGATGTACTCTTATGGATCCCCATATTGGCCGAGGAAAACCAGGACGACCAGCTCGAACATACATACAGCAACTATGTGAGGATACGTGATGTAGCCCTGAAGACCTGTCGGAGGTGATGAACGATAGGGAGAAGTGGCGAGAGAGGGTCAGGGATATCCGTGCTAGCGGTACGACATGATGATGATGATGATGATGATGATGATATCTACCAATTTATCTATGTCAGTTCATATCTATCTACCCATCTATCCCAGTCTCCCGATACAAATCTATCAATGCTTATATCTAGATATCTAGCAATCTATCGATCTCATTCTCCGATTTATTAGTCCAAATGCCTTGTGTGGTGTATAGGTTAACGAACTATGGTAGAAGAACAATGTTAGTGAGTATGGCTCTCACTTGGTGTTCTATACGTCTGTCCTTGTGCGAAACTAAGCCAAGCTCAAAAATTTGATATTTATCCGTCGAGTAGACAGATAGATATTCACTCTCAGTATGTACATATTTTTTTTTTCATTCTCTCTCTCTCGCTCAGTCATTAAAGTTGATAGACCTAATGAGTCTAAGCCGGACAAGTTGATCGGGCTGAGATCGATCAATAATCTCCCTTTCCAAATCATTATTATTTCTCAAATTGAACCAGAACATGTAAAAACCTGATATGAAATATCAGACGAAAATCATTTCCCTGTCTTCGAATTTCTTCAATAAAAAGAAAAATCTTCATTGGCTTCAGCTGACCGGAAGTGAACATGTACGACCCCTTTCAAACGCCATTTTGCCTCTTTTTCAACGTTGAAGCGTGAAAGCAGATGACGCCTTTCTCCTGCTATAAAAATATCGTTTGACGAGGTATTGATGAGATGTGTCCAAAACTGACTCTTCTCCAACTTTAACTGACTGACCTACATTTCCTAAAACGTCGATGCTGAGCGTTCGTTTTAATTTCCATAACCGTTTCAGCATTACAACTAACCTATTCAACTTATAGCCAATGCCTCTACTTAAGCCCGATGTCCAACTAGACGACAAACAATTGCTGATAAAATCCAGGTTCAATGTTCACGAAAAGATTCTGCTCCAATGATTCACAAGCAGAAAGAATAATTACTCATTTTTCTAAGCAGGCGCCATCCTGTTATGGACGTTAACGTTTTTGTTTCCGTATTAAGTACGATCTTCAGTATGATTATGCTTATATATCATCATCATCATCATCAAATCACACTTACAGAACGAAGTTCCCTGACTCTCTCACCATCCATCCCTATTATCCATCGTTGCTGGCAGGTGCTCCAAGCTGCATCTTGTGTTCGCACAAAACTGATGTAAGTTCCTTACTGATCAGCCAACACCTGCGCATCAATGGGTATGATAAAATAGGCCATAAAAGAACGTCGTCCTTACTTCTCCGGCAGTATCCCACATATCTTGTTCGTCTTACTTGAAGGGTTTGTAAGATGGGTGGTAAGTGGCCGTACAGCTGCTGTTTTGTGAGGTGTTGCTTCTAGGATTTGTTCAAGACAGCACACTGTATTCTCGCTTTTTCTCTATATGTTTTGTTAGCATCCATGTAGTGCATCCATATAGTAGTATGGACACAGCTACAATTTGGAAGAAATACCGTTTTACTTTATTGGATCGATCAGACTTCCATATGATCGACTTCCATATGATCGATGATTTGTCAATAGCATTCCATGCCTTCACAAGGTTTATGTTGACATCGGTTTCAGTAGATGAGATATTGCTGCTGAGGTATGTACATATACATACGAGGGTCGGCAGAAAAATTCATTTGCTGACCAAGATATTCTCATAGAATGTGATAAAATGGGGTTCATTTTTCAACATCGTCCACCTTGTGGTCTCCACACTTTATCGGTGATGCAGGACTTGGATCCCATTGGTCAACGAAATCATCAACAGCTGATATGACGTTATCATATGAACTTTTCAACTTACTTCTCATATACATATATATAGTCTGTCCGTGGATGACAATATATACGCTCCCCCATGAGGATTGAGCACTCTGGCAAATGAATTTTCGGCTGCCGCTCGCATAATGCAAAGCTATTCGAACGAATTGAGCACTCTGGTATCCGGTAAGGTATAAAATGTGGACAAAACGAACGCTGCTACCGCTGTTGCTACAAAATACCTTATAATTCCTTAGCCAACGTAGTACGCTTGTTGGCCGAGCGGTCTGATACTAATCTAACGTAAAGTTGGGCGGGTTTCGATTCCAGCTTTAAGGGTTCTAGTCTAGCCGCACTGAAGAGTTGTGATACAACGAAATAGTCAGTTTATGAATGACAACGCATAAATATATTCAAGCAAGTTTTGTTAAAGACGATGGAACGCTGTTTGTTTATTATTTTTAATTATATTTTTTCAAGACTCCTTGTAATTTTTCTCGTGTCGGGATCAAGATGGTAAAGGAATTGTCCCCTATCTTCTGCCCAAGTACTTTTGATTATATTTTTGGTTGTCATCACTAACTTTATTCGTAAACCTTTTTCCAATCAAACGTTTTAAAACAAAACGCCGGAAACGTTCCAACCGATAACTTCAAAACAAAACACTACAAATTATTAAAACAGTAAAAAATCAACGTTCATTTCAAAATTACACTACCACTGATGACGACCAAAAGTATGGTCGAAAGCTCTTGGGCAGAAGATATGGGACAATTCCTTTCCCGTCTAGATCCCGCCACTAGAAAAATAATGAGTCTTGAAAAAATAGAATTAAAAATAATAAACAAACAACGTGCCATCGTTTTTAACAAAATATGCTTGAATAATAACTTGCTGTCTAAATATAAACTCTTCAATATGTATATATATATATATATGGGAGGGTGCGTGGTTTTGTGCGTGTGTGTGAGGGATTGAATAGGACAGTTACTTTGTATCTGGTTATTCTATCGTTCATTCGTTCAAGTCTTCGTATAAGTCGTTTGACTTTTGGATGGAATGAATTTAGGAATGCGCCGTACGTATCCCAAGTACTTTCACCCCAACTGGAGTTACTTTCGAGGGAGTTAATAATATATAAATAATAAAAGAGAAAACATATGGGGGGGATTTATAGAAGAATTTTACAAGACATAAAAAGAAGAATTGGCAGGAAATATGCCACAAGCATTTCAGAATGTGACTGCTATATTCAAAGTTGAACTTTTTTATGCAGGTTTGTTAATCTTTATATAGAGAGCTTCAAGAATTGGGATTTTTTTGTGCAATATGGAGGTGTTTTCAGACAGAATTTTTCGGTATTCGGTGGAGGGACACGAATGTGTTTTGTGATGTTGACAGAAGAAACTAGTGTCAGAAAGGTGAGGTGTTAAACGTCGCGAGAGAGTTGTAGTTGTCAGTTATATGTAGGTACTTATTTTGTTAGAAAAACATTCTCCAAGAGGACATTTAAACTGGTACACTACACTGGTCAGACTGTGGTTACTTGTCGAAGGAGAGAAGTTATAGAAAACGAGGTTAGTTGTATTAAATTTGAGGTAATATAGAACGAGTTTTATTTTATCATTGTTAGAGTCGGCAAGGGAAGCGATATTACGTATAAAATTTTTAAATCTAATTTTCCTTCCCACTCGTTCTTCCTCCAACTCTTTACATAAATACATATAACTCGTCATTGCGTTTGTTATTTCATCATTTTTCCCCTCGAAGATGGTTCTACTTTGGGCTGAAAGTACTAGGGAAACATACGGCACCTTCCTAAATCCAAATCATCCAAAAGTCAAACGACTCATACAAAGACTTGAGCAAATAAACGATAGAATAGGCAAACAGGAAGTGTCTATCCTATTTTATTAAACATGCTTAAAAAGGAAAATGCTACCTATGTATATGTATATAAGTAAAGTTGGCAACTGTAATCGAAGGCGACCCGAAGGCTCCCTTTTCAGTATCTACTACACCGAGGCGTAGGGCAGGGTGCTACTCCTTTCCCTGGATTGCTCCGATTTACCCTTGATACGTACCTTATAATGCTGAGTGTTAAGCAAGGAGGTATCAAGTACAATTTTTTAAGTCTTTGGTATGACTTGACTTGGGATTAAACCCCGGTCTCCAAGACCATTAGTGAACGCTCTACCCACAAGACCAATATATATATACATATATATATAGATATATAATGAAATTAGGTGGAAACTTGGATAAATGTATATATATATATATATATATATATGATGAAGTTAAGTGGAAAGGTGGATAAATCAGACTCTTACAAAGGGTTTAGCAGTGATATTTTATTTTTTTTATTCAACAATTTTTCCAGACTTAACATTTTTTGAGATTTTCTATATTTAAGGAATTGAGGAAATAGATAAAATAACGGAGAAAAAAAAAGGTATAAAAGGGGGGAGAGGGTCCCTCTTTTATATCTTTATTTTTCGTTATGAAATATTACTACTAAATCCTTTGTAAGTGTCTTATTTATCTACTTTTCCACTTATTTTCATTATCTTGTCAGATTCACCACAATCTACCATTTCACCACACACACACATATATATATATATCCACGCAAATTTGAACATAATAGACATTTTCAGTCTACATATTTTCTTGTTGATCCTTTCATATTGGCGTATTGTTATTATAATATTCGGTGGGAATTGATTGATGCATTTCCCATAATTGTTTTTCCCAAGTACTTTCTGCCCGACTTTGGGCCATCATCAGGCGAGGATCTATTACAAAAGTGTTGTAACTTTTTTTTTGCATTACTACTATGTAAGAAGAAGAGCGTCTGTATCGTTGGAATGTGTAGCGTTTACTTTTAAATGTGTTCTATAAATAGTGTCAGTAGCTAAAGACATTTAAGTACATTAGCACTGGTTTGAAAATTAATTCTGTTAAGTGTCGGTTGCATGTTTCTAATATGTAGTGCTTCGAGAATCTGTAGTTTTTGTTTGATATTTTGATGTTCTAATATTGTGTTTTTGGTGAGAATTTTTTCGTAATTCTGTTTTTCGTAAATGCTGTGCTATGGAACTTGTATCAGAAAGGTGCGCTGTAAGTCTCCTCGATAGGGTAATTGAGGTTAAACCAACATACATATTATTATTTTCAGAGATACAATCTCCTAAAGGACATTTAAATTGATATATAACGTTGATTTTTTGCAAAACTCCAATCGAAGGAGAGGAATTATTTTTAATGACTAAGTTAGAGGTTTTAAATTTATTATAATATATAAGTTTTATTTTTTTATCAGTGGGGAGTATATTTCTATGAATCAATGTTTTTAATATTTTTTCATCTGATTTATAATTGTAGTTACGGTAAAAAAGTTTTAGATGTGTTTATTGACTGGGTGGAGTAGTACAGTGTTTATTTTGTTGGTTAACATTTTTAATCATACGTTTAATTTGTTCATCAACAATATAGTTAGGAAAACCATTATTGATGAAAGCCTGTTTTATGTTTTCTACCTCTTTATAGAATATTGTTTTGGAGGAGGAGATCAGTTTGGCACGGGATATTAAATTATGAATAATTGCTTTTTTATATCTGAAGGGACATTCACTTTTAAAGTTGAGGGTACCGGAGTTATTATCAGAGAGTTTTTTTTTTGTAAGTAGAGGTAGTGAAGTTATTATTGTTGTTAGTATCAATGAGAACATCTAAAAAGGAAATCTTATTGTTTTTGTTTAGTTCATGAGTAAAGTTAGGAACTGAATTTTTTTGGAAGGTGTCTTGTAATATGTTGATTTCGTTAATATTATTAGCAAGAATAAGGATATTATCAACATATCTTAGGTATATTGGAGGTTTTTTTATGCTATTAAAAATTCTATTTTCAAGGTCGGACATGTGGAAATTACAGAAAATCAACCCTAATATACTTTGGAAACTACTCCTTACATGCACTACTGCAGTTCCATTTCATGACCATCTTGGTAATATTTACGTTCGGACAGATGGCGTATCTATGGGGTCTTTCCTGGGCCCGATTTTCAGTAATTTTTACATGTCCGACCTTGAAAATAGAGTAAAACAGAGTACTCTTGGATTGAACAGAGATCTGTCATCAAATTTTTGGTGGCTAAGCTGTGCAAACCATGTGAAATTTACAGAAGAATGTGTGATGTGTACGAAGAAAAATGTTTTTGCAAAAAAATGTTTACAAATAAATTCAACATGGGTTTGCTTCTTTTATGTAGGAAAAATTCTAAAAAGAAATTTTCTTTTCAAAAAATTACCCTTATGTAACATACTGATATGCAGATGCATACAGAAACATATTCACAACAATAAAGATGAGCGGACACAGTTCTTTAGAAAAATATACCTCTCACTTTATTTGAAAGGGTTCGAAAGGGTTACGAAAGGTATTATCTGTGAGAGGTGAGTTGGAGACTGAACAGAACTGCAACATATTGACCCCCCAAAAAAACTCCTCCGGCTATAACAGCATTCCTTTCCCGTTCTCCTGGGCTGCTCAACTGGGGGGGGGAGCCTCTGCTGGGACATGGTTCTCATTCCAGCATCTTTACTCCAATTGATCTGAAGTTCCTGTCGCCGGGGTTATATAATAATTTGACGTCCACCTACTTCTTGCGAGCGTCACAATTCGCACTCAATTCAACCATTCGACAGTCAAGGTTGTCTCCTGATATCTTCGACCGGTTGCACCTGTTATTTACACAGGTGCATTTCTTCTTTTGACAGCTTGATCGTGGTCAATATGTTACACTTACTCATTGAATGAACTTTATATATATATATATATATATATATATATATATATTTACTAATCTACTATCTACCAGCATTCACGGTTACCAAAAAAAAAACCGTCAGGAACAAGAAATAAAAATATCTCGAATCACCGCCCGGGGGAAAAAAGAAAAAAATGTCATAGGACAAAAAGAAAGAAAAGGCCAACCCTGTCATACCAGTCGAAAACAAATCAAGAGATGTGCAGTCAGTTGGTCAAAAGAAAACTAAAACCTGTCGTAAACGCTGCAATGCCACAATTACAAGAGTGGAGCCAATTACAAAATTAACTTAAATCGCGAGTCAGAATTCTCCTACGAAAGTTTCACTTTAACGGCTCATCAGGGAGTCTCATACTGAACTTTAGTGGGAGAATTCTGACTCGCGATTTAAGTTAATTATATATATATATATATGTTTCTCTCTCAAAAATATTTTTTAAATGACAAACTTAAACGAAAAAATCATTTAGCGTTCTACTATTGTTAATAGCATTCTTTTTCAAAATTTAACATGTGTAAAAACAACACAAAATTCTATGTTTAATGTTTAACTATTTTTTCCAATAAATGGCATTTCTTTATCCGATAACAATATTAGTCATATAATCTTGAGTAGTTTCTCTACACACAGTTAAAATTTGGGATCATTTGAACGTGAATTGTTGAAGTTATTGGATTGCAAAATGATATCATGTTTTCTGTAATACCCTATATGTGACTGAAACAATAATTCGAAATATGCCAGGCTTCGTGATATCACCTCAGATTACACATATATATATATATATATATATGTGTGTGTGTGTGTGTGTGTGTTCTTCAAGTGCATGTTTTTAGGCTCAGGTGGTCTCTTACATATATTCCCTATTCTTCTACAACGACAAGATACGCAATAAGCGCAGGTTGTAATCACATGACAGTCCAAATTTCGGGCAGAAGTTGTTTTGCAGAGAAAAGAAAACAACATGGATGTTTTATTTAATGTTTTACAAATTGTATGGATGTTTTTGGGGTTTTTTTTGTTTTTTTTTTTTGCAGCCGCTCCTCTTTTTTAGGATAGAGTTGGTAAACTACACATCTCTCTCTCTCTCTCTCTCTCTCTCTCTCTCTCTCTCTCTCTCTCTCTCTCTCTCTCTCTCTCTCTCTCATAGAGTGTTATTTAGAACGAGTTGTACTTTTGGACGATTCCTCTAATAGACAATTTTGATCTGAATCGTCGATGTGATGAATCTAATATTCGTCGAAATAACTTACAGAATAATAGCATTGATCGATAGGGACAAACTGATATTGATTGATTGATTGGCAAGGACGGAAATAGAGATTAACAAGTTCAGATATGCATATATATATATATATATATATATATATATATATATATATATATATCAGTCTGCGCCTTTCTATCTATCTATCTATCTAAGAGAAACTTATAACCTGAATTAATTATAGAAACAGATGGAAATAAATTGGTAGACAAACAAATAAATAAATGAATAGAGTTAGAGAGATAGATAGGTACTGACTGGAATATACGTGGATAACTAATTATATATATATATATATATATATATATATATATAGAGAGAGAGAGAGAGAGAAAGAGACAAACAGCCAGACAGACAGACAGAGGGGGAGAGAAGATAGGATATTTATCAATCTTATGTTAATAGGACCATGAAGAAAGGACATTTAGAATAATTCTCCTTTCCCCCCTCTCTCTTTATATATATATATATATATATATATATATATATATATATATATATATATATATGAACGTACAAGTATGTAAACAGACTGAAATGAATAGATACAAACAAAAGAATGCTAAGACAGGTGTTTCAAATTAAAATATCTTATTATGAAATTTGCTTTAATAGTGTAATAGCGAGAAAAAAGAAAGAAAGAAAGAAAGAAGGGAAAAAAAAGAAAGAAAGAAAGAAAGAAAGAAAGAAAATATATAAAAAAAGAAAAGAGAAAAGGAAAACAGTGGAAAACAAGTAAAAAATAAATAAATAAATAAATAAATAAAGAGGGAAGAAAACAGTGGAAAGAAAGAAAGAAAGAAAGAAAGAAAGAAAGAAAGAAAAACAAAGGAAAGAAAGAAAGAAAGAAAGAAAGAAAGAAAGAAAAACATTGGATAGAAAGAAAGAAAGAAAGAAAGAAAGAAAGAAAGAAAAACATTGGATAGAAAGAAAGAAAGAAAGAAAGAAAAGAAAGAAAGAAAGAAAATATATGAAAGAAGAAAAGAGAAAAGGAAAACAGTGAAAAACAAGTAAAAAATGAATAAATAAATAAGTAAAGAGGGAAGAAAACTGTGGAAAACAGGAAGAAAAACAAAGGAAATACAAGAAAAGAAGGAAAATGGATAAATAATGAGAATTGGATAAAGTACGAATGAAGAAAGGAAGGGAAAAGAAAGAAAAAACAAAATACGAAATAAGGAGAACGAAGAAATTAAGAAAGGAGAATGAAAAAAGAAGGAAAGAAAGAAGAAAGAAATGCAGGAAAAAGAAGAAGGGTGTAAAAAACAAAGAATGAAAGAAAATTAAGAAATAAAGAAAGCAAGATAGCGAAAAAAAATGAATAATAGAAAAGATTATTGGAAGAAGAAGTAAGAAAGAAAAAAGAAAAAATACCAAAAGAAAGGACTATGGAGAAGTGAAGGAAGGAGTGAAAGACGAAATAAAAGATAGAAAAAATTGAAAAAAAAAATTAAGCATTTGGAAAATGATGGAAAGAATGAAAAAGAAAGAAAAAGAAAAGAAAAGAGAAATAAGAAAGGAATGAAAAATAAGAAAGAGGAAAGTAGAAAAAGTATAAAAACAAAAAAAAAAGAAGGATAATAAAAGATAAAGAAAAGAAAGAAGAAAAGTTATAAATAAGAAAGGTAAGCAAAAAAAAGTTCGAAAGAACAACTTAAGAAGGAAGTTAAAAGAAAGAAAAAGAGAGGAAAATAAAAAAAGGAAAAGAAAGAAGAAAGGAATGAGTAAAATTAGCAAAAATGAAGGAAAAAAAGAAAAACCGGAAAAGGACGAAAGAAAAAAAAAATTAGTAAGAGAAATAAAGGTAGGAAAAAGAAGGGAAAATAACAGAAAAAAAAAAGAAAAAGAAATGAAGGAAAAAGAAGAAAAAGAGGAAAGTAGAAAAAGAGATGAAACGGAAAAAAATTTTAAAAACAATAAACGATGAAGAAATGAAGAAAAAAAGAGGAAGAACGATAGACAAACTAAGAAGGGAAGAAAAACTAATGAAGGAAAACTGAAAGAAAGACTGGAAAATAAAGGAAGAAAGGATCGAAGGAAAGAAAGAAAAAAGTGAGAATAAGAAATGGTATTTAGACGATGACAGGACGAAATACGATGTATGTGTATGTGTGAGAGAGAGAGAGAGAGAGAGAAAGAGAGAGAGTGTGTGTGAGTGAGAGAGAGATACTGTGTGCATTTGTGTGTGAACAAGAAAAAGTGAGAGGGAGTGTGAGCGTCCTGGGTGAAGCAAAGACATTGAAAGAAAATATTTTGTATGGCAAAGAATAAAAAGAAAGAAAAATATCGATTAAATCGGAAAAAAAGAAAAGAAAAATTTTTAGATAACTAAAAAAAGAACAAAAATCCTTTACATATTTAAAAATAAAGCAAAAAGAAAACAATGAAATATAAATAATTATGAGATCTAATGATAAAGAAATTTGCGCTTAACGGACGACTATAAAAAATTGCATTTCTTTTTATATAGACATAAATGGAATGTCTGAGTGGGATCCTTTGATCTTCTTCTTTCTTTCTTTCTTTCTTTCTTTCTTATTTATTTTCTTGGACTGAAATCCAAAACCATGAAATCTGTTCTACGTTGGCGGGAATCTATTTTGCTGATAAAAATGGTCGGACAAAAACTCTGGAACCTAAAGAATTTACGACCAAATAGACAAAAATACCTTAACCTCGCAACAATAGGATTTCTGTGTCTTAGAGAATTCCTTAAAACATCAAATAAAGATGAGTAGCGCTGGTTTTCACTCAATCTTATTATTGTTGCCTTTTATCACAATACTCTTGTCGGATAATTTCTTCGTTAATATTGGCAGGGCTTAGAATACGTTGATTGTATTCACGGCAGTGGGATAATACCCACCACACACAAAGGAGTGTCCTAGTTATGACACTAAACTACATCTGATTGCTTATAAATGAATCTTGAAAATGGATATTGCCTGCCTGTTGACCTAGAAAATCAGCATTTAGAATTATGGCTTTTTGTGAGAGCTTCAGAAAAGCCAACTACAAGTAAAAAAAAAAAAAAACAGCTGCAACAACAACAACAAAACGATGGAGACATTCGTTCGAATAATTCGTGGAATAATTGCGCAATTTTGTCCCAGAACTTTTGACAGCAGTCAGGATGGAGGAATTAATGGCTGAAACGTTTGGATCGAGATAACAAAGATTCTGATACAAAGCTGAATAAGACAATTCTTTCCCGTTACCTCAAACTACATATCTTTCTTTTTTTTCTTCAGAAAACTGAATTTCTTTACAGCATTTACACCCACCGCCAGTGTTCGGATGTGACGCGCGGTCGTTTTAACATAGGTTGCCCCATAGAAACCAAACCCCTGAGAGAGCAAAAATTGCACTGTTACGTTGGCATTTATTTTCAGGGGCGCTTCAGGCACCGGGCAATCAGTTTTGGGGTTTGGAAACAAATGGAGCTTTTTTTTAAGAAGAGACCTACGGTTATTGATTTAGATTCAATCTGTTGAGGAATTGGTTTAGATAATAAAAAAAGTTAACAGCATTTTCATAAAAATAATATTAGAGGAAGATTCTAAATCTTCCTCTTAAATTATTTTTATCTAGTCGATGGAGGAAAGAAGACATCTAATGGAAAAAAGGATACACCCAATGGAGGAAAGAAGACATCCAATGGAGAAAAGAATACACCCAATGGAGGAGAGTAGACACCCAATAAAGGAAAGGAGACACATTATAGAGAAAAGGACACAACCGAAGGATGAAAGGATACATCCGATGTAGGAAAGGAGACACATTATGGAGAGAAGAAAAGACACCCAGAGAAAGAAAGGAGACACATTATGGAGGAATGGAGACACCCAAGTGTGGAAAGGAGACACCAGATGAAAGAAAAGTGACACTCGAGGAAGGAAGGGATACACATTATGAAAGAGAAGAGACACCCGGTTGAGGAAAGAAGATACCCGATGGAGGAAAAGACACATCTGGTGCAGGAAAGGACACACATTACGGAGGAAAATCGACGCTCGATGAAGGAAAAGAGACACGTGATGGAGGAAAAGAGACATATTATGGAGGAAAGGAGACACCCGATTGTGAAAAAGTGACACCCATTTATTTATAAGCAGTCGTTAGGAAAATGAAATAAAGTAATGTGTCCGAGAGACTGGAGGATATTTGCAATCTCTCAAAGTTCAGTGAAAAACTACCAGTTAAAACGTATGTAAAAAAACTCGCAAGGAATAATAATAATAATAATAATAATGGAAGCGACTAAGAAAAGGAAACTTTAAGAGAGAAACAGAATCTCTCTTAATAGCAGCGCAGGGCAACGCCGTAAGAACCAATCATATCAAAGCGAGAATAGATAAGACTCAATAAAATAGCAAATGCAGGCTATGTGGTGACAGAGATGAAACCATCAATCACATAATAAGCGAATGCAGCAAATTAGCACAGAGGGAGTATAAGACTAGACACGACTAGGTGGACAAGGTGATCCACTGGGAGATGTGCAAGACAAGTACTTGGATCTTGCCTGAGAACTAAAAAATCTGTGAAACAGAGTGACGTTGATACCGATTATAATTGGCTCACTTGGAACGGTCCCCAAAGGCTTGGTGAAGGGATTGGAAATCAACGGACAACTCAAGACCATTAAGACTACAGCATTGTTGAAATCGGTCAGAATACTGAGAAGAGTCCTGGAAATATGAGGAGACTTGCTGTCACTCAGACTTCTGTGAAAGACCATCAGCTAACGCTGTTGTGAAAAACTCACAGGGAGTAATAATTATAATGGTTTGGTTTCTTTATTTAATGGCATATCAATCTTTGTAGGTTATTTAAGGTCAAAGCCATTCTCCGAGAAGAACAGTAGTGGTACTATTTAACCCATAGCTGTGAGGATAAGGGGGTTCATACATTTCCCAAGGGTATTTGCCTGAAAGTGAACGTAATAGCGGGACTGGAATACGAACTCGCTTACTATAATTCCGCAGTCCATCGCTTTAACCATTACGCCACGAGGATACCCACAATAATTATAATGAAGGCGGTATCTATCCCGTATGTGATGATAAAAAGCAGCAATAATAAAGTCTGGAAGAGAGACTAGAAAACTTGGAAAAATGAAGAAGTATCGAGACCACCCAGATCAGCCAAATTACACAATTACAAGCAGCGATTATTCGATCGGATATCTCATGAACAAAGACATTTGAACAAACCGACGAGATGAGTTCAAACCAAGAAAGAGCTGACCGTGAGATTTAGTAAGAAAAAAAAAGCACTTTTAGGCGACGAATCAAGTACTGCCTGGTGTAGTGAGGCTCCTGTAACATGAGCCATTATTTTTTAGGGACCTGTTGACACGAATGCTAATTGCACGATCTGTCACGAAAACCTCAAAATTGAATCCCTGTTCTGTGTTTTTTTATACTGCCAGCACAATATTCCGGCTGACCCAATCTGCAGCCTTCCCCAGATGTCTGTATTCAAAGAGAAAGCAAAACATGATTGTAAATAAGAATTTTTGAATCCTTAAAACATCATTCATAATATTTTTTCCTCGGCTCCATTTCTACCTTCCGAACGTAGGATTAATACAATATCGTGTTTAATGTGAGATCCCCTCTACCGACATACTAGTGAGTAGTGCCAATAATAGCTAATCTCCGTCGGTATTGGCTCTTTTAGATGGGACGCCTTCAAGTGTTGTATATTGACCTCCGACCCGGCCGGGCTGTCAAAATAGGAAATGCACCTGTGTAAATAACAGGTGCATCCGGTCGAGGAATATCAGAATATAACATTGACCCGCGACGGGTTGAATGAGTGCGATTTGTAACGCCCACAAGAAGAAGGTGTACGTCGAACTATTATATAACTCGGTGCATAGGAAGTTCAATCAGTTGGAGATAAGATGCGGTAGAGAAAACCAGCACCCAGCAGAGTGGGCTCCAGGCCCCCGGTTGAGCAGCCCAGGAGAACGGGAAAGAAACGCGGTTATGGCCATAAGAGTGGGGGTCAATATGTCGCAGTTCTGTTCAGTCTCCAACTCCCTCTCACATACAACTCTTTCAAATAAAGTGAGAGGTATATTTTTCTAAAGAACTGTGTCGCTCGTCTTTATTGTGTCGTCGTTATGGTTTTGCATGCATATGTGTATGTATAGTTGTTCACGGCTATACAACACAAGATCAAATATTGATCTTGGTCCAACTTGCTCTGTGTAATGGGGTAGTTATTGCCAGGTGGGACGGTCCCTGAAGATGAGATCGATTATTAGTCCCCACAGAATTGATCTACCAAATTTTTTTGTTAACAATATCAAAGACAATTTTCCAATTATTGATCGAGTGATTGATTTTATCAGAATGTCATCAGAGTTTATTTCACCGAGAGGTTAGAGAATCACCTTCAGATTTACACTTTTTTGTTGTTTCTTATGATAAAAAAATGTACACACGGTTCGCTCGAATAAGACTAATTTTTAAAAAGATCTATTTAACCTATAGATGTGACCCTAACAGTTACTACCTCTACGGGTTAGAGTGGACCTGGAAGTTATGGTAATGAACTGGAACCTCATCAGATGCTATTTAGTATCATACTCGGGACACACCTTTCAGGGGAATCTTACCCTCCTGCAAAGGTTACAATCAACTGTTACCCAGTCGGTGGGTAAGCCCCACCGACTGGGTAACAAATTTACGAAGAAAAATGTGGCACTTTCATTTAGGTACTTGTATATATCGCCAAATCAGATGCTTTTTTTTTTCAAAATCTGTTATCATTTTTCAATATTTTGGATAGATAGATAGATAGATAGATAGATATTTTTTCATCGAAAGAAAGAACGAAATTTCATTTATAATCGGATTTGTACGGATTTAGTTATTTTATATTTTATCTTATTTCGGATTATCGAATAAACAGATTTGCGTATGGAGACAAATCACTTGCAGATTTGTTTCAACACAAAGCTGAGAATTCTTCGATTGAGAAGACAAAATCATTGATCGAAAAATAAGAAGACAGTTTTTCTTTATTTTTCCATTTTTCTTTTATTTTGTTTTTGTTTTTCTTCTAAAGGAAGAAACTGTTATTAATTTAGATGCAATTTGTTTCGGAATTGGTTTTAATAATAAGCAAATTTTGTCGAAGAGAATAACAACTCCAGCACGTTTATTTCAGCTGCGAAGTTATTTTGATAATGTACGGTGCCAAGTCAAATCCAAGGAGAAATTGGGAAGTTGGAGAAATTGAGTATGAAGATTGGGTAGCGCCAAAATTCCAAAAAGGACACTGAAAATACTAACGTTTACAAGAAGAAGAAGAAAGGTCTTTATTTACCATAAAATTAAAGTACAAAATAGAGACCCCCCTTATGTAGTGGTTAACGTGCTGGTTTTTAGTTTGGTTTGGTTAGGTTTTATGGCATATCAACCATTGTAGGTTATTTAATGCCAAATCCTCTTTATACATATATATTAAATATATATGATTTGGTTGGGTTGGGTTTTATGGCATATCAACCATTATAGGTTATTTAATGCCAAATCCTCTTTATACGTATAAATTAAATATATATGATTTGGTTGGGTTGGGTTTTATGGCATACCAACCATTGTAGGGTATTTAATGCCAAATCCTCTTTATACATATATATTAAATATATATGATTTGGTTTGGTTGGTTTTTATGGCATATAAACCGTTATAGGTTATTTAATGCCAAATCTTCTTTATACGTATAAATTAAATATATATGATTTGGTTTGGTTGGGTTTTATGGCATATCAACTATTTTTGGTTATTTAATGCCAAATCCTATTTATACATATATTAAATATATAAGATTTGTAAACACTTTTTGTAGATAATATTTTTAAACAAGCCAGAACTTTTTTTGCACATAGTAAAGTGGTTTCAAGTGTTCCTATTTACTTATCGTAGTTGTAGTAGAGATTTGCTAAATACTGGTTTTAACGTTTCGGACTAAGCTACCATGAGACTCCATCAGATTTTGGTTTGATTTGGTTAGGTTTGGTTTGGTTTGGTTTGGTTTGTTTTACGGCGTATCAGCCATTGTAGGTTATTTAATGCCGAATCCATTTTTTTACATATAAACTGTTCTATTTCAGACAATTCAATTCGGTATAAGTACACAGTTTAGTTCTATTTTACCCATAGATAGGACCCTATCAGATGCTACCACTCCGGGCCGGAGTGGACCTGGGAGTGATTGTAATGAAGGGGTACCCCGCATTCTCCAAAACTCCTGCATTACTGGTGCCTCAATATCAGATACAGTTTAGTGTCATATCCAGGACACTTGTTGGGTGGGGAGGTCTTACTCTTGTGCCGATATGCAGTCAGTGTATACTGCAGCCCCATGACTTCCTCAGGAAAAACTCAAATAAAAAAATAAAAATCAGATATCAGAAAATTAATCCTCCTAAGCGGCATAATCAAAAACTTATACACTTTTGACTGAAGGATTGATTTTAAACGGCAAGTCAACTCTTCTAAAATTATTTTATGCCTTGAGGTTAGGGTTTACTTGTTTGGGTTTTATGGTATATCATCCTTTGTACGTTATCTAATATCAAATCCATTTTTATACAAATAAACAGTTCAATTTCAAACAATTCAGTTTAGCATACAAAAGAGTTTAATTGTCAAAAACATTTCTACTTCAAGCCATTTAGTTTAGTCAAATTGTTCTATTTCAAACAATTCCGTTTAGCCTAAGTGCAGTTTCAATGTCAAAAATCGATCGATTTTAAGCAATTCAGTTTAGCATACAAAAGAGTTTAAATGTCAAAAGCATTTCTACTTCAAGCTATTCAGTTTAATCAAATTGTTCTATTTCAAACAATTCCGTTTAGCCTAAGTGCAGTTTCAATGTCAAAAATCGATCGATTTTAAACAATTCAGTTTAGCTCAAGTACACAGTTTCAATCTCAAAAACAGTTCTATTTCAAGCAATTTAGTTTATCATAAGTACACAGTTTAGTTCTATTTTACCCATAGAGAGAACCATATCAGGTGCAACCGCTCCAGGCCAGAGTGGACCTGGCGGCGATGGCCATGAAAGAGTGCTACCTCGGTGGAGTGGCAATGGAAAAAGGAGTGTTTGGGTCACTCTCGACTACAGTTGGCTAACTTATGACATCAAGTATTCCAATCAAATAGGAATACTTTTCAAGAAATCCATTTTAACAAAACATGGGACCCAAACAATCCAAGTCAGAGTGAACCTGGGAGTAATGACAATGAAGATTGCCCAGTCGGCTGGGGTTGTAGAATACACCGACTGCACCTCTGCAGAGAGATAAGACCCCTTCCAATGAGTGTCCTGATATGACACAAAACAATCTGATGTTGAGGTTCCAGTAATGCTAGGACTTTGGGGAATGCGAAGCACCCCATAATTGCTTCCTGGTTCACTCTGGCCCAGCGTGGTAGCACCTGATAGGGCCCTATCTACAGGTTAAATAAAACTAACATTGTTTGAAATGGAACTGTTTTTGACATTAAAACTGTATTTACACTAAATTGAATTGTTATATATAGGACTGTCTTGACATTTAACCGTGTGTAAACAAAATTAGCTGAATGAGAACAGTTTGAATAAACTGAATAGTTTGAAATAGAAATGTTCTTGACAATTAAACTGTACTCACGCTAGACAGAATTATTTGAAATAGAACTGACAATTTGTATAAAAATGGATTTGGCGTTAAATAACCTAAAACCAAAATGTCATAAAACCCAACCAAAGCAAAATGCCATACAACCCAACGAACCAACCAGCCTCACTATAAGATGCAGTTTAATGTGATACCAGGACACATTTTTCGAGGGCTTACGTCTCTTCAAGAGATGTACTTAGGGCATTCTAAGTCCTGCCGACGGGACTATTTAGGCCTTTGTTCCCGACTAAGGAATTTTTAGTATATAACAACCATGACATTCCCTTCATACTGCAGTCGTTATGCAGGTCCTATATGCTACCAATAATAAAATCGCAACTATCACAACTACCGAGTAGGCAGGCTTAGTAGCGGTACTATTGCTTCTGTAAATATCAAGAGAATATATTAAATCGATTAAAGCTATATATCGAATCACCTGCGCATGCGTAAATTCTTAATATATCGATCCGTTTTCTATCAATTTAATCGTGTGCCGACTTAAGTCAATAAAATGTGTATCTGTAAATCTTTTCTTATTGAACTGGGTTTTTTCCCCTTCTGCTTGTTATCAAATGTGACAGAAATGCCTCCCACATTTTAAACTGACATCTGTGTAGTGCTAGTGAACTTAGGCAAGTGCCCTAGGCAGCTTCATCTAGCTAATATCTTACGATTTATTTTTAATATGATCAGTTATGATTATGGGTTGGACAGGTGCCCTAGGTAGCTCTATCTAGCTAATGTCTTACGATTTATTTTTAATATGATCAGTTATGATAATGGGTTGGACAGGTGCCCTAGGTAGCTCTATCTAGCTAATGTCTTACGATTTATTTTTAATATGATCAGTTATGATTATGGGTTGGACAGGTGCCCTAGGTAGCTCTATCTAGCTAATGTCTTACGATTTATTTTTAATATGATCAGTTATGATAATGGGTTGGACAGGTGCCCTAGGTAGCTCTATCTAGCTAATGTCTTACGATTTATTTTTAATATGATCAGTTATGATTATGGGTTGGACAGGTGCCCTAGGTAGCTCCATCTAGCTAATGTCTTACGATTTATTTTTAATTTGATCGGTTATGATTATGGGTTGGACAGGTGCACTCCATGGGTTAGCTGTTGAAACATTTTTTTAAGGCTGATGAATCTGTAATTTCTACACAGGAGGCTTTTTACGTTCATTTAATGTAACACTCGAATGATGCTGTTCCGGATAGAATTTTCAACCCATTGCAGTATCGATTTTCTATCCGGAACAACATCACAAAAAAGCATTTTCACAGCAAATACTCGCTGTGCTACGGTCCAATCCATGATTGCAATTGACAAAATAGTAAAATATTAGCTTGGTGGAGCTACCATTACCACTTACCTATGTTCACTTGCAAGACACGGCCCAATATTTTGTGTCACGAGAGTGTCAGATTTTTGTTTCAACAAATGCGTTCGTCATGTTGACTTCACAGTAATTTTTAATGGTTTTATTGTGCTACATTTTTCATTTCTAAAATCACCCATAAATAAGTGGCCTTATGCTAAACTAAGTATTGCACACAAATCGCCCCTAAATAAGTGGCCTTATGCTAAACTTAATATTGAAATGCAGTATCACCTAAAAATAAGTGGTCTTGTGCTAAACTAAGCATTGCATAGGGTATCACTCCTAAATAAGTGGCCTTGTGCTAAACTAAGTATTGTATCCATATCGACCTTAAATAAGTAGCATTGTGTTAAACTAAGCATTGCATATGGTATTGCCCCTATATAAATGGACTTGTGCTAAACTAAGTATCGCCCCTAAATAATTGACCTTGTGCTAAACTGAATATTGTAGACCTATCGCCGATAAATAAGTGGCTTTGTGCTAAACTACATATTGTAAGCATATCACTCCTAAATCAATTGCCAAGTGCTAAGCCAAATATTGTATACCGTATCACCCTTAAATAAGTGGCCTTGTGTTAGCCTAAGTATTGCTTACAAATCCCCCTACATCAGTGGCCTTGTACTAAACTAAATATTTCATACGGTATTGCTCCTAAAAGGTTCCCTTTTCAATAGCAACTACATCAAGGTGTTGGGGAGGGCGCTATTCCTTTCCCTAGATTGCTCCAATTTACCCTTGATACGTACCTTATATCGCTGAGTGTTAAGCAAGGAGGTATCAAGTACCATTTTTAAAGTCTTTGGTATGACGCGACCTGGGATTGAACCGTGGTCTCCAGGACTATTGGCGAACACTCAACCCACTAAGCCAATATATCGCTCCTAAATAAGTGGCTTTGTGTTGAAGTAAGTATTCCATGCAGAGTGGCCTGGTGCTAAGCTAATTACTGCATACAGTATCGCCCATAAACAAGTAGCCTTATGTCAAACTAAGTTTAACATACTGTATCGTTCATAAATAAGAACCTGCCGAATGATTTTTTCATAAAATGTTCCTTTTCTTCTCTACCATAGATACAAATGTTTTATCATTCCAAGTAGACAATCAAAAGTTATTATTTATTATTTATTACCGAACTCTACAAGATTGAAAACCGGCAAACGAAGCAATGAATAGGTGGCAATCAAAAAATGAGTTGATTCACGATATAAAATTTTATTTTCCTTTACAGGAGTGTTGCAGTTGTTTTTGTTTATTTTGTGTATTTTTGCAGTGGGTGGGGAGGTCATAACATTTTCAGTGTTGTAAAGTTTAACAAAAAATAATACATAATAATATACGTTTTGATTGTATAAGAAGGATATTAACTTAATACTTAATCATAAATAATATAATCATCAGCACAGATTCCTTGGACTCTCTCTCTCTCTCTCTCTCTCTCTCTCTCTCTCTCTCTCGCTATCCGTCCCTATTAGCCACGGCACTTGGTAAGTACCCAAAACAGCATTCAGAGTCCGCACAAAGATGGTCAAATAACACTGGTGTGTCCATGCTTGGAGTCCTCAGAAGAACGCACTTATGAGTTCCTCCCAACTTCTCCAACAGTGCCCAGCATGTCTTGCTCGCATTTCTTGGATGATTTGAAGGATGGGAGGTAAGTGACCATACAACTGGTGTTTTATTCTTTGCCCCTTCCAGGATTTGTTGAAAACAGCACGCAAAAAAATAGATAGGGTCCTTGTGTAGTTCCCAACTAGCTTTTTCTGAAAGCGCTTCGGTAAGTCCAAATGGTGCATCCATAGAGTAGTATTGACACAGCTACCGTTTGGAAGAATTCCTGTTTTATTTTAACTGAGAAATCAGATCTCCAGATGATCTGTCAATAGTAGTTTATGTTTTATCTATGCATACGCTGACATTTCTTCAAGTAGATGAGATATTGCTTCCGAGGTATATGAACTGGTTTGGTTTTATGACATATCAACTATTGTTGGTTATTTAATGCCAAATCGTGTTGTTACATATTATTGAATATATGATTTGTAAACACATTTTATAGATACACACAGTTACATGATCAAACAGTTCTATTTCTAACAATTCAGTCTGGCATAAATCAAAGTTAAATGCTTCCAAGTATAGACCATTTCATATACCCTGTCGGCTGGGGCAGTAGAATACACCGACTGCATCTCTGCACTGGAGTAACACACCCCCACGACTGTCCTGCTATATGATATTAAACAATCTTTGGGGAATGCGGAGTACCTCTTTATTGCCATCGCTCCCAGGTCCATTCTGACCTGGAATGATAGCTCCTGATACGGTCTTATCTATAGGTAAAATAGAACTGTATGATATTTAAACTGAGTGCAAACAAATGACTAATGCTAAATTGAATTGTTAGAATTAGAACCGTTTGATCATTTAACTGTGTTTTTCAAAAATGTGTTTACAAATCATATATTTTAAATATATATGTAAAAATAGATAGGGTCCGATCAATGAGTCTAACAGAGCAGACTGTGTGCAAACAAATGACTGATGTTGAATTGTATATAGCAATACTTGAAATCACTTGGGTGCAAATAATAGCTTAGACTCGTTTAAGAGTCCTATCAACAAAATCTATTAAATCATATATATATTTGATATATATGTATAAAGGGGATTTAGTATCAAATACCCTGTAATGGCTGATATGCCATAAAACCTAACCAAACCAAATTATATATATATATATATATGTGTGTGTGTGTGTGTGTGTGTGTGTGTGTGTGTGTGTGTGTGTGTGTATAAAGAAGATTCGGCATTAAATAACCTACAATGGTTGATATGCCATAAAACCCAACCAAACTAAATCATATATATTTAATATACATGAAAAAACAGTATCTGTCATTGAATAACCTAAAATGGTTGATATCCTATAAAACCCGACCAAACCAAATCATATACATTTAATATATATGTATAAAGAGGACTTGACTTTAAATAACCTACAATGGTTTATATGCCATAAAACCCAACCAAGCCAAACTATTATTCGAAATAAATCGATTGGTTTTTGGCTTCGTTTAGTTTGCTTGTTTAATGATATATCAATCTTCGTAGGTTATTTAATGCTAAAGCCATCGTTGTGGAATGACAGTAGTGGTACTATTTGTTATATTCTGAGTTGTTGATATCTGTGATATGAATGTTGTGGGCGAGAAATGCGTATGGTTGCAAAACAAAGAACGTATAGATACTCACAATAACACAGTAATGATGTTGTAGAAAATTTTTATAAATAGATTAAGCACAGAGAATAGAATGGAGAAATATGTTAATAGTTAAAGAATGAGTTCAGGGTGATAGTTACAAAGTTCATATACTGTACTTGTCTCGTGGTGAAGGGATGGTTTTCTTGGAAACAAGGGCAGCGTTCCTAACGGCGGCGATCGTTTGATGTATCGGATGACAGGCGCCGGACGGTGGCGAAGAATCTTCAACACGAGTCGTGTGAAGGAACAAGTCTGCTGATAATTATTTGGTCCGTCTATTTATATATTTTCTGTAGGCTCAGAAACGGCAATTTTTGTGCCCCGCGAGAAGCGTTCCGATTGGATATTTATTAATGTATTTTTTTTTTTTTGTTAATTTATCGCAAACGGAAGTTCTGCGCGGAGCCGATGCGTGAGCGACTAACTTTTCATTTTGAGTTGAGAACTCGAAGAGGTAACTTCCGTTTTTTTTTCTTTTCTTCTTTTCTTTCTTTTTGTTTTTTCAAATCAAGGCAAGATCTCGTCTTGTAACAGCTCCCCTAGATCTTACCATGATTTGAGGTTGCTATGTTGTTAGTGCTTGCTTGCACGTGTGTTTTTGTTATGTTTGTTGGTGTGTGTATTATCTATTTTGTTTTTTGGCACATAACGAAGTCTTTAAAGCGTGCTGGGAGTTTCCCGCGTGTTGTTCGTTTCGTTGGGTTTTGGGTATTGTCTCCGGAACTGCAGTCATTTGCGACAAGATGCTCCCCTGACGAAAGTGTAGGGAGTCGTGACAACGGGTGATGGGTAGGTTGCCGGGGTGGACAAGGAGGTAGGAGTGGTCGTGTCGACGGGTGATTGGGAATTTGGTGAGGTGGGGATAGAGATGGAGGTGGGGGTGGTCGATGCATGTGCTGCAGGTCATTTGGTCGCGGTACGAGTCGACGGACGTGTCCGCGATGAACCCAATGCGTTTCACAGTTTTCGTTTTTCACTTGGACCACCAAACCGTTCGTTTTGATGACCTCAAAGTCACCTATCCAAGGCAGGTGAGACAAGTGGGCTGTTGCGGATTGCGGTCGGTGGAGTAGCACCTTGTCACCGACTTGTATCGGGTCTTTGAAGATGCTGCGCTTCAGTTTGGCTTCCATGTATCGGATGACAGGCGCCGGACGGTGGCGAAGAATCTTCAACACGAGTCGTGTGAAGGAACAAGTCTGCTGATAATTATTTGGTCCGTCTATTTATGTATTTTCTGTAGGCTCAGAAACGGCAATTTTTGTGCCCCGCGGGAAGCGTTCCGATTGGATATTTATTAATGTATTTTTTTTTTTTTTTTTGTTAATTTATCGCAAACGGAAGTTCTGCGCGGAGCCGATGCGTGAGCGACTAACTTTTCATTTTGAGTTGAGAACTCGAAGTGGTAACTTCCGGTTTTTTTTCTTTTCTTCTTTTCTTTCTTTTTGTTTTTTCAAATCAAGGCAAGATCTCATCTTGTAACATATTTAATCCCTTAATAAGTGCGATAAGATTGGTTGGTTGGTTGGTTTTATGACATATCAACCCTTATATATATTTATATATAAGCGAATAGTTTGTTGGTAACATTTTGAAACAAACTACCAAAGTTCATTTGTTTGCAAACAGTTAAATGGTTTCAAGTATTGCTATTAAATACTAACAATTCAATTTAACATAAGTCATTTGTTTGCACAGAGTTAAATGGTTAAACAGTTTTATTTAATCTCTAGATGGAACCCTAACACTTCGGGTCAGAGTGGACCTGGGAATAATGGTACTGGAGGTACTTAACATTCCTTAAAGTTCCAAGACTGAAGATGCACCATCAGATGGAGTTTAGTGTCATATCAGGGACACTCGTTGGGGCGGAGTCGGGGGCGCTTACCACCTCTACAGAAATGCAATCAGCGTATACTTTAGCTCCAGTTTTCACCTTTCCCAAGGATATTAGTCCGAAAGTGAACGTAATCGTATTTACCAACCCCTCCGCTCGGGCAAGATATGACACAAGGTCAATTTTTAAGCGGAGTTTATCAGGTTTAAATTCAGAGTTTTCCTTCTCCTAGACTAATTGCCTCACCAAGGCTGAAGAACCTAGTCTGTCCTACTATTTATCCATAGCTGGAGGGAGAATAATTGGATTCATATCTTTCCCAAGGGTATTAGTGCTATGTGAAATGCTATCAGTCTTGTCCAGGATTTGAACTCGTATCGCCGTGTTCATTTTCTACGACGATAACCATTACACCACGGGCACCTCCGAAAGTGAACGTAATAGCGCGATTGGATTTTGAACCAGCATTTTATGATTTTACAGTCAAGCATGTTAGCCACGATACCACGGGGACTCCTTCTTGATTATGTAGCAATTCAAATCAATCAATAAATCTGATAGCAATAAATATTTGCTTACTGAATTCTATTTTTCCACCGAGCAATTATTGTGTAATTTTCTCGGTTTGAAAAATCGATCTATAAAAATTTATCACGCACAGAATAGTTTGGCACAAGGCTAAAATTGGGTGTTATTGAGAATCAAACCCGCTACAAGAGTTATTATTTACCTCCACCGGAGACAGGAATGATACAAAGTCATTTCTTAAACAATGTAAAATTCTTTTGAATATAGTTTTCCTTCTTCAAGACATGTTGCTTAAATGTTGTACTCCCAACATAATAGACTCACTCTTCTCCATAAATACACATCAACCAGAGAGTCAGACATGGTGCACCAATCATCATTTTTTGTTTTACACTTCAGCCGGCTGTGTTGTGCACTGCACGGTTCTGGTCGGGTGTGTCTCATCACTGGACATACCTTTGGCCTCAGCGGGGCGTCCCCCGAGGCTTTAACCCTCTTCGGAGGGGTTGGATTAATTGCCTGGCGTCTGAGGCACCCCTTTTTAAGGGAAAACTGACGGGGCCCGAGGTATTTTGGGGACTGCCGGACGCGTCTTGGCTACGGACCTGCGACTGAACCCACCTTTAAAACGGCCTTGTGTCACACACGTACGCTTGGTAGGGTCTATGTCAAATACCAGTGCACCAATCCGCGTGACACAATCACGTGTGATACCATTTGCGTAGTGGACGGATAGTCCCAACCACACTAGTTTCTCAGCTTTCTACCAACTAACTACTGTTTAACCAGGTTCACTTGGATCTTGTTTCTGTTACTTGAATATATATGTTTTTTCTATTAAACCTTTTGTGTTCCCCGTGTTTTTCTTTGGTCTGCATCACAACACAAACCAAGGCTAAAAACGGTCTGCCCTACTATGTATCTACAGCTAGCGATATTGGAGATGTATTCATGCCTTTTCCAAGGATATTAGTTTGCCCTTCTCTGCAGTGGGGTAAGACCACCTTCCCCGCCAACGAGTGTCCTAGATATGACACTAAACAATCTGATGGTGAAGTTCCAGTAAAGCTGGAGCTTTAGGGAATGCAGAGTACCCCTTCATTGACAACGCTCCCAGGTCCACTCTGGCCCCGGTGTGGTAACACCTGACAGGGTCCTATCTATGAGTCAAATAGAACTAAACTGTATACATATGCTAAACTGAATTTTGCCCAGTCGGCTGGGGCTGTAGAATACACCGACTGCACCTCTGCAGATGGGTAAGACCCCCTAATGAGTGTCCTAGCTATGACACTAAACAATCTGATGGTGAGGTTCCAGTGATGCTGGGGCTTTAGGGAATGCGAAGCACAACTTCATTGCCATTGCTCCCATGTCCACTCTGGCCCGGCGTGGTAGCACCTGATAGGTCCCTGTTTATAGGTTGAATAGAACTAACTGCATACTGATGCTAAACTGAATTGTTTGAAATAGAAATGTTTTTGACAATTAAACCATACATACATTTAAACTGGGTGCTTATGTTAAACTAAATTATTTGAAATGGAACTGTTTTTTTTACATTGAAACTGTACTTACACAAAACTGAATTGTTATATATATATATATATATATATAACTGTTTTGACATTTGACTATGTGTAAACAAAATCTATACTTATACTAAACTAAATTAGCTGACTTAGAACAGTTTGAATAAACTGAATAGCTTGAAATAGAAATGTATTTGACAATTAAACTGTACTCATGCTAAACAGAATTGTTTGAAATAGAACTGATTATTTATATAAAAATGAATTTGGCGTTAAATAACCTACAAGGGTTGATATGCCATAAAAACCCAACCAACCCACCAACCAACTAAACTGAATTGTTTGAAATACAACTGTTTTGACATTTAAACTGCGTAAACATGCTAAACTGAACTGTTTGAAATAGAACTATTTTCAAATAGCACTAAACTGTGTACTTGTGCTAAACTGAATTGTTTGAAATAGAACTGTTTAGACATTAAACTATTTGTTAACAAAAATTATACTTATACTAAACTGAATTGTTTAAAATTCAATTCGGCGTTAAATGACCCGAAAAGGGTTGATATGCCGTAAAACAAAACAACTAACCAACCAAGGATCTTAGCGCAAAGTGAAACACCAATTGTCCCGTCCAGGATACGAAGTCGGACAGCCAATTTCATTTGGACGACGCTATGCATGACTCCTACACTACAAGAGTGATAAGTTACTATAGGCTGAATAATACTACTACTGATATTCAACAAGGATGGCTTTGACATTAAACAATCGTCGAAGGTTGTTATGCCATGAAACGAAAAAACAAAGTCATACTTTGTAACTTGAACTCAACTGACAGATTCTTCCAACCCTTTCATTACCATTACTCTCTGGTCCCCTCGGAGCAGGACTGTTACTAACTTGCTAGGGTCCCATCTATGCTTCAAATAAAAAGTTGATGACCTTAGCCGAGGGTGACCCGAAGGCTACTTTTTCAATAGCTATTACATCGAGGTGGAAGAGAGGGCGCTACTTCATTCCCTGGATTGCTCCACTTTACTCTTGGTCCTTACCTTATAGTGCTGAGTGCTAAGCAAGGTACCATTTTTTGAGTCTTTGGCATGACTCGACCTGGGATTGAACGTTCGTGTCCCGGACCACTGGCGAACACTCTTGTATTGTGTATCGTTTACTTTTCATTAAGCTAATAAAAATCATTCGTATTCGATAGGACCGTGTGGTCAAAAAGGAACCTTTAAAGAAAACGCAATAAAATATAAATCTGAACGTACAAAGAACGCGATTCCCTGACTTCTTAGCAAAAAATACGGGTTGCGCTCTCTCCTATACCTCGATGGAGTAGCTAATGAAA
The DNA here is from genome assembly GCA_963585895.1 of Sepioteuthis lessoniana. Taxonomy (NCBI): domain Eukaryota; kingdom Metazoa; phylum Mollusca; class Cephalopoda; order Myopsida; family Loliginidae; genus Sepioteuthis; species Sepioteuthis lessoniana. Next base: position 14,326,309 of record OY757940.1, on the reverse strand, counting down.
AGATAGTCTTCGGATTGCCCTCGACTACAGTCATCAACTTATATATGATTATATATATATAAATACATATATATATCACTTTTCGAAAAAGAATGCTGATTGAATGATTGAACGATTATATGATATTTCTTTGTATATGTTTTTCTTTCTCCTGTAATCATATCTGATCAATCATCTATGGTTGTTCTATCAACACTTGTTTCACCATCTTAACGTCCTGATGAAGGTTCACTAAAATCGAAACGTTTTAACGTTGACCCTCCTTCGTAATAAATTCATAACTTTTGGAATACTTTGTTTTTGTATTTTCTCCATATATATATATGTGTGGGGGGGGGTGTATGTGCATATGTGTGTGCATATGAGTGCGTGTGTTTTAAGTTAACAATATCTGGATACTTTTTCTAAATATTATATTTAGTTGTTCGCATTAAACCATTGCATCAGTTTTAGAAAAAGTTGACATTCCCTATGTTCCTCTACTCCCTGTATTTCGCAACCGTGAAGCTCTAAGTCCTAGTTTTTACCCTGCCTTACTTTTACTTATTCTATATTTGTTTTTGTTTTTTTCATTATTGACTATCTATGGCTACATTACTCTACATTTTAGCGTCTTGACCACTCTTAAGATTTTACGAATCAGAGACGTTCTCATATATATATATATATATATATATATATATATATATATATATATATATATACGAAATGTTAAAAATATAAGGCTGGTGATAGATGTTGCCTCCGGTGTAAGGAGGAAAAGTTAGTTATCGCTTCTTATAATAACCCCGGTGAATCGCGCAATCAGAGCTCGGAAATATCAAATGTTTGCAGACATAAAAATCCTGGCTCCTTGGCAAATAGTACGTGGGTTTGGTATCTTTTTTACACTAATTTTTAATTTTGTGGCCACTTTATTAATAAACTCTCTTTAGCCAGAATTATCCTGAAGATCTGTTAAGAGAAACCTGGTTTGGCAGTTTCTGGCTCACTTAAGTATTCGATATATATATATATATATATATATATATTTGAAGGAACATAAAAGACATTTTTTGTCTACATATTTTTTTTTGTTAATCCTTTCGAATAGCCGTATTGATCTTATGATATTCGGCAGGAATTGGTTGACAAACCTTCCATAATTATTTCCCAACTTTGAGCCATCATCAGGGGAGGATGTATTACAAAAGTGATGTAACTTTTGTATGTACATTACTACTTGGTGAGAATGAGCGTTTGTATTGTTGTATTGTGTAGCGATTACTTTTCAAATTTGTTTCTATAAATAGCGTCAGTAGCTAAAGACATTTCAGTATATTAGCATTAGTTTCAAAATTAATTCTATTAAGTTTGGGTTGTATGTTCCTAATATGTAGTGCCTCGAGTTGGACAGAAAGTACTGGGGAAATAACTAAATATGGAAGTTTTATCAACTAATTCCCGCCGAATATCATAAGATCAATACGGCAATTTGAAAGGATTAACAAAAACTATGTCAACTAAAAATGTCTATTAGGCTCAATCAAATATGCATCAATAAAGAAATGCTGCCAATATATATATATATATATATATATATATATATATATATATATATATATATATATTGACACATCCCAATCTACAAACAGCTGCCACTTCAAAAAGATTGGGAAAATGAGCAAGTTGGACTTTGGGGTTCCTCATACACTTAGTGAGAAGAATAAGCAAGATCACATATCCACTGTGACAAGGCAGAGAAATGAACCACTTCTCAAGAATATCATTACAGGAGGCAAAAAAGGGGTCTTTTATGATATTGTTCATTGACAAGGATGATCCAAAAGTAACGTCTTCTATTTATTCTATGTTTTATTCTATGAGTCTAACTCATTTTACTGACTGACAACAACCAACGTCTTTCACTACACTCCCCAGTGGATTACCTTCTTGAACGGGTTTTATAGTCCTTTTTATTGTCCCAATGGACTGTTCTTTTATTGGAGCCATGTTTCCTTTCAATTAAGATAGGCCCAATCCTATGGCCTGGTCTAAAAGAACAGTCTTTTAACTGAAGATAGACTTGCATATCTAGGCTTGTGTTGGTGTTCGTTAGAGGAATAAGAATTACTTGATCATTCCATAATTTTTCCTCAACGTTCATCATCATCATCATGTCGTGCTGTCAGCACGGATAATATATATATATATATATATATATATTGTCATCCACAGACAGACTGTTTCGTTGTATCACAACTCTTCAGTGTGGCTAGACACGTAGGACACTTGAAGCTGGGATCGAAACCCGCCCAACTTTACTTTAGACTAAGTATCAGACCGCTAGGCCAACAAGCGTTCTTCCTCTGCATGGCTTAAAAATATACCATTAATTTCAATAATTTAAGCTAATTTGTTGAAGGAAAATTTTTTGAAGGCAGAATGCTCAACTATAAAGAAGAAATGTTTTGCATCTTATTTGTTATTAGCTAACTTACTGCTAAATGAAAAACCCAAGTAAACATCCTATAAGAGTTTATTTCATCCATAGATGGGACCCTATCAGAAGCTACCACTCCAGATCAGAGTGATGGGACTGAAGGAGTACTCCACATTCCCCAAAGCTCCGGCATCACAGGAACCTCACCATCAATTTGTTTAGTGTCATATCCAGGACACTCGTTGGAAGAGGGGTCTTACCGCTCTGCAGAGAAGCAGTCGGTGTATTCTACAGCCCCAGCCGACTGGGCAAGATAAAATTATATGTATAATTACCAATTATTTTTCTCTTCTAAAAAACCGCTTTGAATAAAAGCAAGAGATATTATCATCATATAGTTATTTCCAATTTTGTCGTCTGCACATTTGTCCCATAATTACATTGACACTTCCTTTGCCGACACTCAACAGATATTTGAAAGGTGAATATTCAATAATTTTTCCAAATAATTTATCTGATGTTGCCTCGTTTTAATGTGACAACAAATTAGCAACTTGACGTAGGAAAATTAATTAAATTCATGGTTCCTAATATCTTTAAACAAATGTTTAGCAAAAAGAAGAAAAAACCACGCCTCCCACAGTGAAATCGACCAACTCAAGTTGTCGTCTGCTTAGCAAAGTAACGCCGGGCTTGATCAGTTTTTAAATTGGCGGACACTTGGGAACGAGTACTTCTGGTTCATATCTATCTATCTATCTATCTATCTATCACAGTTTTTCATGTCTACCCATCTATCTATTAATCTATCTGTTCGTATCTTCATGCATGTTTATCTATCTATCTATCTCAGTCTGTTTCTATCTATCTATCTATCTATCTATCTTGTTCATTTCTCTCTCTTAGTTGTCAAAATTTCTGTGACGAAGCTTGATGATTTTTATCAGTAAGGGTTTTCGGACGATTGTCTTCATCTTTATTGTTATTTCCACAACGTTTCGGCCGATATGTCTTCCGGCCTTCTTCGGGTGTTTGTTGTCTAAATTTCTGAGACTAAACTTGATGATTTTTATCATTAAGGGTTTTCGGACGATTGTCTTCATCTTTATTGTTATTTCCACAACGTTTCGGCCGATATGTCTTCCGGTCTTCTTCGGGTGTTTGTTGTCTAAATTTCTGAGACTAAGCTTGATGATTTTTATCATTAAGGGTTTTCGGACTATTGTCTTCATCTTTATTGCTATTTCCACAACGTTTCGGCCGATATGTCCTCTGGCCTTCTTCAGGTGTTTGTCGAACTCGCGAACCTTCACGAAACTTCGATCTACGTCCTTTACTGAATCCACGGGGGTCGCCTGTTCTGATTCCGTTATCCATAACCGGGTACAAGTGTTAAGTATTCCTGTATTATTACTCGCCTGCAGCCAGGATTGAACCTGCAACCTCCAGATGATTGTCTCCTTAGGAACTTAGGGAACCGACTGATGGACAGTTCAGAGTAAATTTTTAGGCCTTATAAACTTAATGTTCTTCCTTGACGAGGATTACTACGATTATATATGATTTTTTACCTGTGCTCATATTCATTTTTTTTTTAATCTAACCTTTTTAATTATCGGTTCCCATAGTGTATTCATCTCTATACTTGGTTTACTCAGCAGGTCATTGTAGCCCAACATATGTGCCGGTTACTTAAGGCGTCTAACCCTCCAATGCTCAGCCCTATCAATTATTTTAACTTCATCCCGTAAGGGCAGATGGTTTCCCTTTTCCTTCCATATATGGTCTGCCATACCCGACTTCTCAATCTCACCTCGTACTACTGCCTTCCGATGTTCTAGTCTGTCTCACCTTTATATATTACCACAACTGCAAGGGATGGAGTAAACACAGTTCTTGATCATGTTGTGGCTTGACCCGGAAGAGATATCTCCGGAGAGTTGAAACATTTGTGAATACTGTCCTAATGTCATATGGACTACATATCTTTTGGATCCTTTCGGCTAGTCCTTTGACATAGAGCAGACATACTATGGTGATTTTTTGAGTATTGTCCTCTATCCTCCTATCTAGGTTTCTTGGAGCCGATGTTATGCACTCTGGGTAGTTGTTAATCATTTCTTCTTGATATGCATCAGTATCGCAACTAATGGTTTTTACTCGATGTTGTAAGCATCGGACTATTTCTTTCTTTACCGTATATGGATGATGGGAGTTGAAATTGAGGTACTATCCGGTGAAGGTGGTCTTACGGTACACAGATAACCTGAATCCTTGTTCTGTGCGTGTTACTAATACATCGAGGAAGGGTAATTTGTTATCTTGCTCTTTCTCCATCGCGAACTGTATGGATGATCGGATTGAGTTCACGTGATCAAGTAATATCTGAACATCTTCCTGATGTGGCCAGAGAATGAATGTCATCTTCGTATCTAAGCAACATAGATGGCTTTAGTGATGTAGATCCTAATGCCATTTCTTCAAAGTATTCCATGTATATGTTGGCCAATACTGATGACAATGGGTAACCCATAGCCAGTCATTCTTCTTGTCGGTATATATCAGATCCAATCCCGAAGTAGGTTGCCTCTGTTTACTCATATCTATTTATCTGTTGCGGTCTGTATACACATCTCTCTCCCCTCTCTCTCTCTCTCTCTCTCTCTCTCTCTCTCTCTCTCAACCTAACCATATATTCATATCTATTATTTTATCTATCACAGTTTGTTCATATCTATCTATCCATCCATCTATCAATCTGTTCATATCCATCTCTTTATTCATCTCACTCTTTTCATCTCTCTCTCTCTCTCTCTCTCTCTCTTCCTCTCTATCTATATTCATATCTATTTCTTTATCTATCTGTTGTCTCTATTTACTCATATCTATTTATTTGTTACGGTCTGTCTATACATCTCTCCCTCCCTCTCTCTCTCTCTCTCTCTCTCTCTCTCTCTTAACCTAACCATATATATTCATATCTATTACTTTATCTATCACAGTTTGTTCATATCTATCTATCTATCTATCCGTTCATATTTATCTCTTTATTTATCTCTCTTTTTCATCTCTCTCTCCCTCTCTCTCACTCTCTCTTCCTCTCTCTCTATATTCATATCTATTTCTTTATCTATCTGTTGTCTCTGTTTACTCATATCTGTTCTTATCTATCTATCCATCTATCTATCAATCTGTTCATATCTATCTCTTTATTTATTTCTCTTTTTTCATCTCTCTCTCTCTCTTTCAATCTCTCTCTCTCTCTCTCTCTATATATATATATATATATTTATATCTATATCTATCTATATATATATATATTCATATCTATTTCTTTATCTGTTGTCTCTATTTACTCATATCTGTTTATCTGTTGCAGTCTATATACACATCTCTCTCTCTCCCTCCCTCCCTCTCTCTCTCTCTCTCTCTCTCAACCTAACCATATATATTCATATCTGTTACTTTATCTATCTCAAGTCTGTTCTTATCTATCTATCCATCTATCTATCTATCAATCTATATCCCATAGCCATATACACGAATATGCGAAATGTACATGCGACGTTCATTACATATATACATAGAACATAGCATCTCGAAATTAAAAAAACACGTAACGACTTCTCAGTTCAGGTACGAACCTTTTTATAACCTTTGAGTTTAAAGGTTCTTCGACGTAAGGAGAGAGGCACAATCTTTCTATTCTGGCTTTTCCATCTACCCCCACCAACACGTGTGGCACCCGCCACAAAGGTCTCCGCGAGCAAGCGAAAACCAACCGTCTTCCTCCGAGGCAGGTCTCATCTCCACTCGTCCGGTGTCTAGTCTCAACTCACTGACATTCAAAAACTCCCCAAATCCTCCGCACGCTTCCGGTGCGTGACGTCACTCGCAGTGTGTAACCCCGTTTCCCATCTCGGGCTATTGTGACATCTCTGAGTGACTCGTCCGCTCTGCACGCGTGCGTGAACACCTGTTTTAATGTTGCACCCAACTAACCCATGTGCTGAGCCGAAAGGTTCTCAGCCTAACTAAACCCAAAGGCATCAACCGAAATCCCTCGGCCACTCTTGATTTATCTCTCTCTTTTCATCTCCCTCTCTTTCTCTCTCTCTCTTCCTCTCCTTCTATATTCATATCTATTTCTTTATCTATCTGTCTGTTCATATCTACTAATCTATCGATCAATCTATCGATCAAGTGGTGGCGTATATCATTATTGATTCAGTGCGTGTTACAGAATTTTAAAATGAGCCCGCTAATAATGTCACTGCACACACTCGTGTATAGGTCGAATTTTCAAGATCTATTTTCGGCAAAAAAATCAGCATTAACTAGTACAGTCGTGTCCATACTACTATACGGATGCACCACATGTCCTCGTGGTGTAATGGTTAAAGCGATGAACTGCGGAATCGTAGTACGCGAGTTCGTACTCCAGTCGCGCTATTACGTTCACTTTCGGGCAAATACCCTTGGGAAAGGTATGAACCCCCTTATTCTCCTTCCAGCTATGGGTAAATAGTAGGACGGACTAGGTTCTTCAGCCTTGGTGAGGCAACTAGTCTAGGAGAAGGAAAACTCTGAATTAAAACCTGTTAAACTCCGCTTAAAAATTGACCTTGTGTCATATCCTGCCCGAGCGGAGGGGTTGGTAAATAGTACCACATGGACGCTGACTGAGCGCATAGGAAAAAAAGTCGACAGCAATTGTACAAGAAGGCTACGAGCTGTACTAAACAAATCCTGGAAGGAACATACCACAAAACATCTCTAAAGCCATTCAAATAAGACGGACAATACATGCAGGGCACTGTTGGAAAAATAAAGGCGAACTCATATGCGACATTCTTGTGGACCCCTTCATACAGACAAGCAGGTGTTGGGCGTCCGCCTAGAACTTATCTACAACAGCTCTGTATGGAGACGATGTAGTCTCGAGGACCTGCCGAATACGATAAACGATCGAGACGAATGAAGAGGGAAAGTCTGGGAAATTCGTTCTCATGGCACGACATGATGATGATATATATTTCCGATTCGACCTTCTGCTGCACAAGCAAGACGTGACACAAGGTCAACTTTTAAACAGAATGTTGGAATACCGAGTTTTCCTTTTCCTAGACTGGTTACCATACCAAGGTTGAAAAACCAAGTTTTCCCTTCTATTTATCCAAAGCTGGAAGGAGAACAGTTTAATTCCTATCTTTTTCTAAGGTTATCAGCGCAATGTGAAATGCTAACAGCCTCAACCAGGATTTGAACTCGGGTCGCTAAACATTTTACCACGAGTAATAATCAGGTTGAAACCATTCAAAAACTCCGTAAAATAATGATTTAATTACCTTGAACGGAGGGTCGACCTATACACGAGTAAGAATTTCATAAAGTCGACATTCAAACATTTATTGTCTTCAAAAAATTTTCTGTCTTTCTTTTTTCTTTTTCCTTTCTTTCTTTCTCTCTTGATGTCTTGATGCCTTCTTTTCAACATTTTTCTTATTCTTTCTTTCTTTCTTTTTTCTTTCTTCAATTGTTTTTCTTTTTCTTTCTCTCCTTTTTCTTTCTTTCTTTTTCTCAACATTTTTTCTTATTCCTTCTTTCTTTCTTTCTTTCTTTCTTTCTTTTTAATTCCTTTCTTTCTTTTTTCTTTTTCTCCTTTTTCTTTTTTCTTTCTTTCTTTCTTTCTTTTTTCAACATTCTTTCTTTCTTTCTTTCTTTCTTTCTTTTCAACACTTTTTCTTATTCTTTCTTTCTTTCTTATTTAATTCGTTTCTTTCTTTATCTTTTTCTTTCTTTGTTTTTTTATTTTTGTTTCTTTATTTCATCTTTTTGCTCTACCTTTCTTTCTTTTTTTGTCTTTTTTTTTTTTTCGTTTCTTTCTTTTTTTCTTTCTTTCTTTCGGCCTTTCCTTTTTGTTTCGTATTTCTTTTAATTTCCGTTACTTCATCATCTTGCTTTTTGTTTCTTTCTTTCTCTCTTTTTTCTTATTTCATCTTTCTTTCCCTTTTCTTTTTTTCTTTCTTTCTTTACAATTCCAAATAATGTTCTTTCTTTCTTTCTTTCCACTATTTCAACTCTTTTGTTTTTTCTCTTTGCACTTTTTTACTTTCATTCGTATCTTTTTTCTTTTTCTACTTTGTCCTCTCTCTCTCTCTCTCTCTCTCTCTCTTGCTTTCTACCTTTTCTTTGCTGACATCTTTTAAAGATTTGTCTTTCATCTTCTTCTGTCTTTTATATCCAAGCCTAACAAATCCTGTCTATTTTATCACTAATCGCCCTTGTTACCATGGCATCATATAGACGATGACGTCATTTCCCAGGATTCCTTATGGTGCATTTATCAACGAAGATTCGCCATCAAATCTGACTGCATGCAGCTTTGCCAAAATAGAATTGTGCTAACGACTCCAATGTGAATAAATTGATTTCAACTTTCCAAACGGACAGTCGTTCGCATAAATTTGTTTCTCAATGGCATCCCAGCAAGTATATATATATATATATATATATACATATGTGCGTGTGTGTGTGTGTGTGTGTGTGCTATAAAATTCCCATTAGTTCATATAGCAGACGACTCAGAGACAGGCATATATGAATAGACTTTGATAGATACATAGATAAATTAATAGATAAAAATAAATATGGTGAACATGCTGGGATAGATAGATAGATAGATATGAATGACTGGATTCTTCAGCCTTGGTGAGGCAACTAGTCTAGGAGAAGGAAAACTCCGAATTCAAACCTGTTAAACTCCTCTTAAAAATTGACCTTGCGTCATATCCGGCCCGAGCATAGGAGTTGGTAAATATGAATATAAACGGCTATATATATATATATATATGTGTCAGTGTTTGTGTATAATAAAATTCCCTTTTATCATATTTACCAACCCCTTCTCTCGGGCAGGATATGACACAAGGTCAATTTTTAAGCGGAGTTTAACAGTTTTGAATTCAGAGTATTCCTTCTCCTAGACTAGTTGCCTCACCAAGGCTGAAGAACCCAGTTTGTCCTACTATTTACACATAGCTGGAGGGAGAATAATTGGATTCATAACTTTCCCAAGGATATTAGTGCTATGTGAAATGCAATCAATCTCGTTCAGGATTTGAACTCGTGTCGTCGTGTCCATTTCCTACGACGATAACCATTACAACACGGGCACCTTTTATGTTCGTATATATGTATGGACTCATTAACCAGCAGGAACGGCACATTGTAGCAAGAGCTTCATCAAAACTGTTCTCTTAAAATGCTTTAACATGGAGAATAAAGCCGTTTTCTGTCTAATTTGTAATATGATAATCGTCTTGTAATGTTTCAGTCCTTTTTTTTTTTTTATAGAAAAGATTGTTTTGATAGGATATGATATTTTCTAATTCCAGTATTTGTGTCTGTGAACGTGACATTGGAGTTAATCGTCCATGCAGACGTCTGGTCTATGTAAATGATGTATATATATCATCATCATGACGTGCGGCTCGAACGGATATTCCTGACCCTCCCTCTCCACGTCACCCTATCATTCATCGCCTTCGGCAGGTCTTCGGGGTTACATCCCGTATCATCACATAGCTGCTGTATGAATGTTCGAGCTGGTCGTCCTGCTTTTGATTGGCCATATGCGGGGGTCCACAGGAGCACATCACTTACAATCTCGTCTTTGCTTCTCCAGCAGTCCAGCATGTCTGGTTCGTCTAGCTTGTATAGTTTTCGTGATAGGTGGTAGGTGGCCGTACAGTTGGCGCCGTGAGGGGTGTTGCTGCCAGGACTTGTTCAATATATATATATATATATATGTGGGGGGTGTTTGTATGTGAGATGTAATATATATATATATATATATATACAAACAATCTTTACGGTAAAAAAACGAAACTTAACTTAATCATTCCAAATCTCCTGAAGAAAACATAAAGTCTGAAATACGTGTAGAATAAAAGGATATGAAATAATAAAAACCTAGATAGCAAATTTGAAATCATTTGTATACCTATTCAGTTTAAAATATTTACTCTTCTCTCGTTGGGCCAACAACAATCTTTATATATATATATATATATATATATATATATATGAGGTGCATACGATAAGTTTCCAGACTTTTTTCGTATGGCCACTTTTATTGATAGTACACACATGAAACTCTAGTCCCCTTCGAAGTAATCTCCTCCGGCTGCAATGCACTTGTTGTACCGTTGCAACAACTTCTGGAAGGCCCCATGGAAGTCCTCTTGCGTGAGCATGTCAAGGACCTTCGTCACAGCCTCTTTCATCTCCTAAATTGTCTCATAATGACAGCCTCTGAGCTTAGGGAAAAAGCAAAAGTCACTGGGAGCAACGTCTGAATTATAGGGAGTGTGAGGAACTGTCTTGATGCCCATCTTAGTCAAATAGTCTGTGACAAGGATTGAGTTATGAACTGATGTATTGTCCTAGTGGAAATGCCTCTGACCCGATTTGAAGAGTGCCAGCATCTTCCGACGGAATCTCTACCTGAACTCCCTTAAAACCTCAACATAGTAACCCTAACCCTAAGCCTTTGGCCATTCAACTCTGGTGTATTGACTTCCTTACTCCTCCCACACCTCTCATCATCCCTCACAGACTCCCTGCCTTCCTTGAATTTCTTATGCCACTCAAAAACTGATGCTCGATTCATGCAAGATACTCCAAAAGCAGTTTGAAGCATTTCATACGTTTCTGTGACATTTTTCCAAGTTTAGAATAGAGTTTAATTGCATATCATTCTTCTAAAGTGTCCTCAAGTCCAAATTGCATTTTTGAAATTCACCAGCTGTGACAATCAGGCTTTAGTAGGGTGTATTCCAATTGCTGCTGTAGCTGTTGATTTGAACCTGAAATCATAGAAATTGGTCAGTCATCTTATAATATGTATAACAATAACATACTAAAGTTTCAACAGCCTACGACAATTTTAAATGTCCATACGAAAAAAGTCTGGAAACTTATCGTATGCACCACGTGTATATATATATATATATATATATATATATATATATATATATATACAAAACGAGAATATCTACAGAGCATACGCCTGTGAAGCAAAATTTGTCTTGCTTTGTTCTCACTCTCTAATAATTTGTTTGGAAACAAAAATATTTACCGACAAATTATTGCTTATATATATATATATATATATATATAAGATTCGACTTTAATTAACCCACAAGGTTTATCAAATCGAAATACCAAACCAAATCAAACCAAATATCTTTTACATGTTATCTTTTATTTATTCTTAATTTATTTACCCATTCACTGCAGATGACTTGTCTTTTAAGAGGAAAGGTTTTAAGTTACTAGGGAAGGGGGACCATGCCGAAGTAGCTAGCCTGTGGGATTGTGACATCGCAGTAAGCGAGTTCGAACTCCAGTCACGCTATTAAGTTCCGTTTCGGACGAACACATTTGGGAAAGATACGAACCTTCTTATCCTACTGGCTGTGGCTTAAATAGTATTACTACTGATCTTCTACAAGGCTGGCTTTGGTATTAAATAACACACAAAGGTTGATATGTCATTAAACGAAGGAACTGAGCGAAACCCGAAAGGAGTATGCGCAAAAAAAGAAACAACACAAAAATATATATAAACATAAAATTAACGCGATTCCCTTACTTCTTGGAATAAAATAACCCAAGACGAGTTGACATGCATTTAAAATCAACCAATCATAATCAAGCTTGTAATGTGTATATATATATATAACCACACAAGCACATACGATCACCTATATATATATATAGTAGGGCACCTCTGGTGATGTAACGGTTAGCAAGATAGTCTAGCAAACCTACACGAGTGAGTTCGAGTCTCATTGGGCGCCCCATTCATTCGGCCTTGTGCCACATCGAAGCAAAGAGCTTTGTAAATTACTATATATATATATAGTCATCCACAGACAGACTGTTTCGTTCTATCAGAACTCTTCAGTGTGGCTAGACACGCAGGAGGCTCGAAGCCGGAATCGAAACCCGTCCAACTTTACGTTAGACTAAGTTTTAGACCTCTCGGCCACCAAGCGGACTACGTGTGAAATATTTATAAATGAAGAGTGTTCCATATTTGTGAAGAAAGCATTTGTAGATCTAAATTTGAAAAGCGTCCTTGGTGACACCCAGTTTCTCACTTGTGGGATTATTAGAACAAGAGCAATTAAGCAAGCAAAAGAATATATATATATATATATATATATATATATATTGTAAAAGTGTCGATTGTCACTAATTCACTTTGTTGGTTTTGTGGCGAACCAAGTGCGATATTATTTGGAGAGTGCTCAATATCTGAGATAGAGCTATTTTTTTTAATATTAATTGATAAATATATATTAGATTTATATATTTAATGCAATGGAAGTTTGTCTGCGACTTTTGGTTTCATGAATTTTTACAAACAGGCATATTACTAAAGGAAATGAATAAATCGAAAAAATCGAAAAAATACAGTCAAAAACCGTTGGAATTGTGTAGAAATCTTTACGTTTTTTTTTAGTTTTTTGTTTTCTGTTTGTTTTTTTCATGGAAGTAGATGGGTTAGATGGGTTATGTGTATGGGCCAAAACACTAAACACCACTTACACATCCACACACAATAATACGCAACTATAACCTACACACACAAAAAAACAAGCACACGTAGAAATTTCAACACAATTCCAACGGTTTTTGACTGTATTTTCGATTTTTTCGATTTATTCATTTCCTTTCATTATCTACCCAATGATTGTAGTTTGTAAAACTTCATGAGACCTTAGGTCACGGACAAGCTTCCATGGCATTAAATATATAAATCTAATATATATAACTTGACATTGGCACGATGGTTAGAGTGTTCGCCTATGGCCCGGAAGACTTGGGTTTAATCCCAGGTCGAGTCATACCAAAGACTCGAGAAATGGTACTTGATGCCAACTTGCTTAACACTCAGCATTATCAGGATCAAGGGTAAAGTGGAGCAATCCAGGGAAAGGAGTAGCGCCTTCCCCTACATCTTCATGTAGTAGCTATCAAGAAGGGAGCCTTCGGGTCACCCTCGACTAAGGTCGCCAACTTATATATATACAGGGTGACCTGAAAAAAAAAAAAAAACAGAAACCATAAACTTTTTTATTACTTCGATAAAAATAAAGCAAAATAATTCTAATGTCTTTTCCTTGGTAGACCATGATATGTTGGTGAATACGATGGTCCCAATTTTTCATGCACAGAATCTACTTCATATCCTGAAAATGAATTTCAGTCAAAAATATATGGGTTGTTTTTTTGGGGGGTCGCCCTATATATATATATATATATATTACATGGTTCAGTCTGTGTTCCTGGGTTTCATGCAATCAATAATCGTCGGACAGTAAAGATTTTAAAATGAAACAATTAATATGGTTAATTTTTTGTCTGAAAAGTAGGGGTTATTTGTGTGTAAATTGAAAGTCCAAATGGTGCAGCTATACAGTAGTACTGAAAGAGTGACAAAGCAATTTGCTCAGATCAAAATAGTTTTTGATTGGTTGGTTTATTGGGTTTTATGGCATATCAACTTTTGTACGTTATTTAACGCTAAATCCATTTTTATGTAAATAATCTGTTCTATTTAAAACAATTCAGTCTAGCATAAGTACACAGTTTAATTCTCAAAAACATTTCTATTTCAAACTATTCAAGCAGTTATATGTAACAATTCAGTAAAGTGTAAATACAGTTTTAATGTCGAAAAACAGTTCTATTTCAAATAATTCAGTTAAACATAAGCACGTAGTTTAAATGTAAGTATGGTTTAATTGTCAAAAATATTTCTTTTTCAAGCTATTCAGTTTATTCAAACAATTCGGTTTAGCGTAAGTATACTGTTAGCTCTATTTAACCCATAGATGGGGCCCTATCAGGTGCTACCACTCCAGGCCAGAGTGGACCTGGGAGCAATGGCAATAAAGGGGTACTCCACATTCCCCAAAGCTCCAACACTGCTGGAACCTCACCATCAGATTGTTTAGTGTCATATCCAGGACACTCATTGGGGGGGGGTCTTACCCCTCTGCAGAGGTGCAGTCAGTGTATTCTACAATGCACAGAGTTAAATGTCAAACAGGTTTTATTTCAAATAATTCAGTTCAGCATAAGTTACTATATATTTGTATTACTGAATGTGAGTATATTTGTGTATATGCTGTTGCTCGCGCTTACATATATACGTATTGTAACAGCAGCAACTGGGGTCAGAAATCAAAGACACGAGTCTCGTACTGGTGAAGTTGTATATCTTTATTTGCGCACGTGTTAGGCGTAAAATGCGTACGTTGTCCAATTATACACTCTTCAACGTGAAAACTGAAACAAAATAAATGCACTCGTAAATGTTCCAAAAGAGGAAACACACCACGAAAGTGATGATTTAAATCGAATCAATTCAAGAGAATTCACGTGCTTACCTCTTTTTGCCTTGCTAGTGACCCACGACAAGAGAAACGTCAGTCTCGCATGCCAGTCGTTTTGAAAAAGGCTGAATTCGCGCCAGCCGGTGTTCAAGCCGGAAGTCCCACCCGCACCCTCCACCCGGAAGTGACCGGTGCAGGAGGCAAATTTCAATCTAAAAACTATACCGGCCGAAACGCAAACTCTTACATTAACACGTATGTTTGCGTATCTATTAGCATCTTAACCTATTTACATATATTTCCGTTGTCTATTGGTGAGAAGGATACGGGACGAAGGAAGAAAAGATGAGAACGGAAGAGTAAGTGACTAACATTCGGTAACACAAACTTAAGCACACATACACATGTTACATAGCCATAATATGGCTACGCGAAACGTACATAGAATGTTCATAACATATATACATAGAACATAGGAATCCCGAAACACGAAAAACACTTACGACTGCTTAGTTCAGGCACGAAACTTTTTATTACCTTTAAGTTTAAAGGTTCTTCGACATAAGGAGAGAGATACACATTCTTTCTGTTCTGGCTTCTCCACCTGCCCCCCAACACGTGTGGCACCCGCCACAAGGCCACTGCGAGCTAGCGAAAGTCACCCTTCTTCCGTGTAAATAAATGACTAATTGTACCATAGCCAGATACAGATATGTGAAACGTACATAGAATGTTCATAACATATATACATAGAACACAGGAATCCCGAAACACGAAAAACACTTACGACTGCTTAGTTCAGGTACGAAACTTTTTATTACCTTTAAGTTTAAAGGTTCTTCGACATAAGGAGAGAGATACACATTCTTTCTATTCTGGCTTTTCCATCTGCCCCACCTCTCAACACGTGTGGCACCCGCCACAAGGCCACTGGCCTGGCTTCGGCGAGCAAGCGAAAGTCAACCGTCTTCTTCCGAGGCAGGACTCAACTCAACAAACTGACTTTTTCAATTCTCCCAAAATCCTCCGCGCGCTTCTGGTGCATGACGTCATTCACATCCCCCTATCTGGGATTTTTATTTTGACATCTATGAATGACACGTCCGCCCCGCGCGTGCGTGAGCACCTGCGTTCATGTTGCACCTAGCTAACTGAGCCGAAAGGTTCTCAGCCTAACTAAACCAAAAGGCATAAAACGAAATCCCTCGGCCATTATATTACACACACAAATAACCCCAACTTTTCGAACAAAAAATTGACTATATTAATCGTTTTTTTTTTATTTCACTCTGTCAGACGATGACTGAATGCATGAAACCCACTCATTGACTGTACCATGTAATCATTGGCCTAGAGAGAGGAGCGTTCGCTAATGATCTGGGAGACTAGGGTTCAATCCCAGGTTGCATCATACCAAAGACTTTAAAAATGGTACTTGATACCTCCTTGCTTAACACTCAGCAATATAAGGTATTTATCAAGGGTAAAGTGGAGCAATCCAGGGAAAGGGGTAACGTCCTCCCTTACACATAGCTATCGAAAATGGAGCCTTCTGGTTGCCTTCGCTTACGGTCGCCAAATTTACTTGCTTTATGCTCTATCATTTAGTTCTCCATTAACTCACCAAGTGAGCTTGTAAGAACCATAAACCTCTTTTATATATATATATATATATATATATATATATATATATATATATATATAAAAGAATTGTCTCCAGTCTAATTCTTATAGAAGTTATCTCCAAAATCAAAACTGGAGGACGAAGATCAAGAATAAACTACTGTTTACTTGCAGGAATCATTTGGCAGGAAAGTCTTTGAGAAAGTGATGTGATTCGTTCTTGTTTTAGTCTTTTTACATTTTTGCAAAGTTCACGTGTTTACTAGGGTTGATCCCAGTTAAAAAATTATAGATTTTTTTTTTTACATTGGAGGTTTCTGCTCGCTTACGACGTTACGTGTTCTTGATACTACTGTCTCGTGTTCCTCTGACGTCACATTTATCCTCATTCAAAAGTCTAACAGATACGCTGAACGGAAAGTCTGAAGACAGAAAGTCGACTGCAAAATCAATAACTGAACAACCCAACTCTATATTTTAATTAAATTAGCAAAAGCTACACTTGGAGATCATTGAAGCTAATGATGTAAGAGATACGCATCGGATGAGTGAAAAGTTTTGCAATATTTTAGTAGTACTTGCTAGTTTGCCTAAATACTTGGGTGAATCAAAAGTTTTGCAATATTTTAGTAGTACGTGCTAGTTTGTCTAAATACTTGGGTGAATCAAAAGTTTTGCAATATTTTAGTAGTACGTGCTAGTTTGCCTAAATACATGGGTAAGTCAAACTTTTGACAATATTTTGGTAGTATGTTTGTTGGTTGTTTGGGTTTTATGGCATATCAACCTTTAAATTATTTCATTCCAAATCCATTGTACAATAATCAGTTCTATTTCAAGCAATTCAGTTTAGCATGAGTACACATTTTAATTGTCAAAAACATTTCTATTCAAGCTGTTCAGTTCAGTCAAATAGTTCTAAATCAAATAGCTCAGTTTGGTATAAGTAAAGTTTTTGTCTACACAGCTAAATGTCAAAACAGTTCTATATCAAACAATTCCGTTTAGCGTCGGTAGAGTTTCAATGTCTAAAACAGTTATATTTCAGATAATTCAGTTTAGCATAAGTACGCTGTTTAGATATGAAAACAGTTCTATTTCAAGTAATTCAGTTTTGCATAATTATGCAGATTAGTTCTATTTGACCTATAGATCGGACCCTATCAGGTGTTACCTCACCAGACCAGTGTGCACCAGGAAGTGATGGCAATGAAGGGTTACTCTGTGTTCTTGAAAGCTCCAGTATTACTGGAACCTCATCATCAGATTGTTTAGTGTTATATCCAGGACACTGCAGAAAAACCGTCGGTGTATTATACAGCCTCAGCCAACTGGGCAATTAGTAGGACGTGCTAGTTCGCAGTGCTTACATCGTGCTGCTGAAACAAATCAGGCCGTGAAAAGGCAGGAAGCGCTGACACGTTGTGCATTGTTTCACACTGTGAATGACTTGAAAACTGCATGGTAGTCTAATTCGTTAACTTATGCTTTACGAGTTGGAACTGGGCCATAACGTCGCGGAAACAAACAAAAAAAAAAACAATCTGTACGAAATGTGAAGGCGCGATTGATCAGATTACAGTAACCAGATAGTTCAAGAAATTTCGCACAGGTTGTGAGAACATCGACGATCACGTACGTTCAGATAGACCAAAAATGGTAGATTCTGAGGCCGTGCTCCAAACTAGACACGCAAATCCAGCGAGTAGCACTCGGAAAGTATCCGTTGAGTTCAGCATCTCAAAGACGATCAAGGATCGTCATCATCACGGTCTCTAACAAGACAACCAAAGCAGCCGAATATTACCAAAATATTGCAAAACTTTTTACTCACCCTGGTAGCTTTTGTAGAGCTTATATATCTTGATTAAGATGGTGCCATCATCTCATTAAATTCGAAGCCTCTTAAATTAGTTGACTAGTTAATATACCGCGGTAGCAATATCTCATCTACTGAAAGCGATGTCGACGTACATGTAGGTAAAGCATGAACTGCTACTGACAGGTTATTGACTATCTAAAAATCTAATCAGGTAATCGACCATCTAAAAATCTATTGTATGGTTGCACCACAAGGACTTTAATGAAACACTTGGGAAAAAAAGCTAAATAGGAACTACTGTTGTATACCAAAGATAACAAACTTCAATGCTTATGTATTTTTATACATATACGAGGTGCTTTCAATAAGTTTCCAGACTTTTTTATACAGG
Organism: Sepioteuthis lessoniana; assembly: GCA_963585895.1. NCBI lineage: Eukaryota > Metazoa > Mollusca > Cephalopoda > Myopsida > Loliginidae > Sepioteuthis > Sepioteuthis lessoniana. The sequence continues at coordinate 14,307,638 of OY757940.1, read as the reverse complement.
CATTTAATATTGAGTAGACTCTTGAAAATTCACTATGTTATTGCTATACATCTTATGAGATGACTGACCAATTTTTATGATTTCAGGTTCAAATGAACAGCTACAGTAGCAATTGAAATACACCCTACTAAAGCCTGATTGTCACAGCTGGTGAATTTCAAAAATGCAATCTGGACGTAAGGACACTTTAGAAGAACGATATGCAATAAAATTCTGTTTTAAACTTGGAAAAAATGCCAAGTTATGAAAGCTGAATCTACTGCTATGACCAAGAGACTAAGAGACAGAGTTCCCAGTGGCAGCATGCTGGCTCACCCAGACCCAAGAAGGCCAGACAGAGGAAATCCACCCACAAACTTTTGATGGTCCCTTTTTTTTTTTTTTTTTTGACAGCACTGGCATGATCTATATGCACTGGGTCCCCACTAGACAGACAGTCAACAAGGAATACTATGTTGAGGTTTTAAGGGAGTTCAGCAAAAGATTCCGTCGGAAGAGGCCTGCACTCTTCAAATCGGGTCAGTGGCATTTCCACTAGGACAATGCATCAGGCCACAACTTCATCCTTGTCACCGACTATTTGACCAAGATAGGCTTCAAGACAGTTCCTCACCCTCTCTAAAGGGTGACTTTTGGTTATTCCCTAAGCTCAAGGAAAACCTTGAGGCTATCGTTATGAGATAATTGAGGCTGTGACGAAGGTCATTGACACGCTCACACAAGAGGACTTCCATGGGGCCTTCCAGAAGTTGTTGGAACGGTACAACAAGTGCATTGTAGCCGGAGGAGATTACTTCGAAGGAGACTAGGGTTTCATGAGTGTCCTATCAATAAAAGAAGCCGTACGAAGAAAAGTCTGGAAACTTATTGAAGGCACCTCGTAATCTGTTTCTTTACTTTTCATTTCATTACGAAATGAACGAAATACTGGAGTGAACGACAGAGTCGAAGACGGCTAAGATATACACACGGAGGGAGATACGAATCTTTAGTGAACCGCTTTTTCTTCGTTCTGCTTTCACGAGATTGGTACAGGGCCAACTGAAAACATCTAATCATCTCAGCTTTTATATGTTTTTCGACTTCGTTTTCCTTCCGGGATCATACCCGCTTTCGACTTTCACAGGTCTGTTTCTTCACACGTCTCAACTTCGTGCGTCTAACATTCAATCTTAGCTTCCTCATTTTAACAAGTCTCGTACAGCTCAGGCCTTTCTCAACCTCTAAACGCGGGGCCGTCTGACACAAAGCCAGAGCTCTTAGCGGCGTGACGTCTAGTGATTCTTCTGGCGACTCCTTCCTTCTCATCAGGTCAAAAAAAAAAAAAAATCTGCTGTCGTTGAATAATTTTTCGGACGCTCACGCAATCCTCATGGTCAGACTTCCTTCCGGCGTGCCACCTACGCAATTCACGCGGTATTTCCGTCATGTTTTGCCTATCTTAAGACACAGGTGCACATCCTGTTTTGATACCCTCGTAACTTTCGTGGCCTGTCAATGGCTTCTTCTTGTCGGTATTCAACACTACGCAAAGACTCTGCGTGCTGTTTTTAAACAAACCTGAGAAGAGGCACCCTACAAAATAGCGTTTTCCGGCCACTTACTTCCTATCTCACAAACCATCGAAGTAAGACGAGCAAGACATACTGGGCATTGCTGGAGAAGTCGGGGAGGACTTGTAATGGCTCATAGGTATTATATATATACATATATATATATATTTATCAAGGACAGATTTGACCAACGTTAACTCCCAATTTAAAAACCTTTTAGAGTTAACAGGTTGGACAAATCAAAGACCGCTAGCGCCTACTAACCCACATGATACGCAAAGTCAGCCAGATAAGAATAACATACACCCACTCACTTCCTGACCCTTATCAAGCGGAGAAAGAGAACATGTACCTCTTCTAACCCATCGATTTCTTTTTTTAGATTTTGAAAAGGAGGCACTGTTATTAACGGTCAGAAAGAGGGAGTTTGGTAGTAGCAAAGATGAGGGCATTAGGAACACATGGTCGAAAGGTATTCAGTTTAATCAGCTTATTACGTAACTTGTTATAAATTCTACAATAATATATATATATATATATATATATATATACTTTCTTTAAAGAAAAAAACAAAGACCGGTTATTTTAGGATTATAAATTTATTTCCATCCTGTTTTGTGTTTCTGATGTAAACCAAAAACACAAAGAAAAATATAACAGGTCTTCTTCAGATCCAATGGATAAATAAAACAGAATAGACACAGGGGGGGGAAGAGAGGTGAAGAGTTATCTCCTCGTTTTATTAAACTTCGGTTTTTTTTATTTACTTATTTATATTATTTATTTTTCTAATTTTACCGTCGGTTGGAATTATGGTAATTTAACTTTTTTATTTATTTTCTTTTTTTGTTAAGTTCGATAATTAACTTTTATATGTTTTGTTTATATAATAAATTTTTGTAAGGGAAATATTAATACTTATATTAATTTCGAGTCTGTTTCCTCAGTTACCTAATTTTTTTCCTGTTTGAATGATTTTCTTGTCCTGAAGGAATTACTCCCAACTCTGGTTTTACTGGACCGAATAATACATATATATATCAAAGACTAGAGTGGAGATGTCCCCCGTTTGATTATAGCACATATATTCCGTTCTCCACTCAAGACAGAACCCCTTTTAAACTAGTAGACAAATTCACTTACCTAGGAAGCAGCGTCGAATCAACCGAAAAGGACATCGACACGAAGTTAACGAAAGCATGGACAGCGATTAATAGGCTATCGATTATATGGAAATCAGACCTAACCGATAAAATGAAACGAAGTTTCTTCCAGGCAGCGGTCACATCAATACTGCTATACGGGTGCACTACATGGACGCTAACAAAACTGCTGGAGAAGAAGCCAGACGGCAATTACACAAGAATGCTGCGTGCAATCTTGAACAAGTCCTGGCGACAACACCCCACAAGACACCAACTGTACGGCCACCTGCCTCCTATCACGAAAACTATTCAAGTTAGACGAACCAGACATGCAGGACACTGCTGGAGAAGCAGGGACGAACTCATAAGTGATGTACTCTTATGGACCCCCACACATAGCCGTGCAAAAGCAGGACGACCAGCACGAACATACATTCAGCAGCTGTGTGAGGATACGGGCTATTGTCCTGAGGACCTGCCTAGGGCGATGAACGATAGGGAGGAGTGGCAAGAGAGGGTCAGGGATATCCGTGCTACCAGCGCGACATGATGATGATGATGATGATATCAAAGACAATTTTGTTGCACTTAGAGTTCTTGTTTGTTGCTTTTACTGTTTGTTTACTTTTGTTGACGTTTCGTTTTACTTAAAAATCTGCGTTCTTTACCTTCCAGAAGGGACTCGGAAGCATACGCGCCGACAAACACAATACTACCCCAACAACAAACTCATAAGGTACGCTCTCCAGTGGATTTTTACACATAAACACATCTGTGCAAGCCGACCAGTAGAAACTTATATTGATTACCTTTGTACAGACACTGGGTGTCGTCAAGAGGACAAACTTAGGGTGATAGCCGACGGAGAGTTAAAATAATCCATGCTCTTCGTGCAAACAAGATGAAGATGATTTGTGACTCATATAACTAATAAGAAGATCAGTGCCAAAAAAAGGTTTAGAACCCCGAGATGAAGCAGGGCCGAGAAAGTTTTGGAGATGTGTGGTAAAGTAAGGATTTATGAATGTAGTGAGTGGGTACACGCTGACTGGTTGATATATTGCACGCGATAAAAGATAGAAGAGGTGAAAAAGTTTTATTTTTTAGTTAGTTGGGTTTCAGACTCTAAAGGGAGCAACCGAATTTAGTTAAACTTTAGAGCCTTGGGACCCTAGGGGTTATTTAAATCTCTTATTCTATGTTACTCCAAGGGCTATGAGGGCCTAGGAGTGACATTGAACAAGGAATTTTTCCTCAAGCAAATAAAAAGTGAATAAAATGGTCTACCAAAACTTTTTTTAAAAAAGTATTCTCAACTACGTTTATTTTCCGACACTATACTGTAGTATAAAGTTGTTGTTTTTTCATCATACAACGTGTGAAAGCACGTGCGATACCCTGCCCTCATCAGCCGCCAACCAGGGTGATAACACAGTTTCGGTAGCTCAAGGAGGTACTGCCACTCCTGGTGCTACCAAGCAGCTTTTGCCACCGGATAAGGTATTTAAAAGAAATATATATCTATATATACGCCAGATCAACTAAAAGCAGACATTACTTTGGACGTTCGTTCATCTTCATTTTAGTGGAGTTTGTGATTTAAAAACGCGTTTACTATCGGCTGTTGATGTCATAGCAACCGTTTCTTGATTTTGCGTAATCACAAGAGAATGGTGGTTCCGCGTGCATTTCATTCATGTTGAAATCCCTTCTATATCCGTCATCTATTCGGTTCGTTTTCCTTCAGTTTTATCTTTTTTTATGCGCTACCGCACAAAAGCACTCGAGACAAACGTCATTTATAATTCTGCTGAAAGATGTTATTTGTTGATCAATGGGGCCTTTAAGATGGGTGGTGAGTAAAAAGAAAGCTCCTGGTCTAAGTTTGTCCAAGTAGCTATCTGATTACCCTTGGGCAACTAAATAGACCCTACAGTAGTATAGAGTTAGATATATATGTGTACATGTATATATGCGTATGTTACGGTGGGCACATAAGTAGGTGTACATACATATATAGAAGCGTATGTGCTTGTAGATGTATCCATGTCATATATATATATATATATATATATATATATGGGGCTGAAGAATACACCGACTGCATCTCTGCAGAAGGGTAAAATTCCCTCAATAAGTGTCCTAGATATGATACTAAACAATCTGGAGCTTTGGGGAATGTGGAGTATCCCTTTACTGCTATCGCTCCAAGGTCCACTCTGGCCCGGAGCGGTAGCATCTGATAGGGACCTATTTATGAGTCAAATAGAACTAAACTGTGTACTAATGCTAAACTGAATTGTTTGAAATAGAACTGTTTATATGTTTAAAATGGATTCGGCACTAAATATCCAACAATGGTTGATATACCATAAAACCAAACCAAACCAAACGATTTTATTTCCTTTTAAAAAAGTGGACACAAGGCCTGAAATATTTTGAGGGGGGGTAAAGAGAAGAAAACTGTGCTATTCGATGGTTTTTCTTCGGAGCCCTAGCTAGTTCCAGTCATCTTCTTTCCCTCTAGACAATAAATCCATTCTTTCGTCACCAACCGTACAAGCAGCCACCATAATACCTCATTCACTTCATGGAAAGAAGACCTACTGGAAGGGAGCGGCCGGGAAATAGGATAATATGGAAATAGTAATGTGTGTTCAAGATCCTGAAAAAAGACGGGCCGGCAAGTGATTAGAGAAGAAAAAAGAACAGGGTATGTGGAGGACCTTGCGAATCTAACAGTTAGCTGAAGGGGATGATGACACCTCTCACACAACTAACTAAGGGGTCAGGAAGACTAGAGAAAAAACAAACAAACCATGCGATATGTGTATGTATGCTACGGTGGATATATGAGCAGGTGTACGTACATATATAGATGTGTATTTGTGCGTAGATTTATCCATACTATATGTGACACGACAAGGTGGGCGGAAGCAATTCACCCACTCACCTCAGCCTGGCCGGCAAATAAGTCAATACGAGTTTGAACGAAGCGACCTAGCGACATCGAATAAACATGGGGCTAAGGGCATAGGAAAAAAGGATCAAAGAAACAGGAAATGACCAAGGTCTTCCTGTTTCTTGAATTGGTTTGTTTAAGGCCCGGTTGATATACAGGTTACAGTCAGTTAGTCAGGGGAATCTGCAAAAGTCTGGGATACTCTCAGAGGATGATCGCTATAGTGATCTGCCAGGATCTGGCAATGCAGAATTCGTGCCGGACGCATGCAAGGGAGAAGAGAACCAAATGAAAGTCCGAAGTCACTCACACCCGCCAATCTGTGAGCAAGTCCAGTCCTTTAAACCTTGAGTTCGATTTTTTTTTTCTTTGTCTTTTGTAATTATGGGAGTGGTTAATTATTGCCTAGTCTCGGGGAGCCATCCCCAGCCCAAGTTATACTTGCTTTGCAGGTTTGAGTTTATTCCTTGGCGCCTGAGGCGTCCCAAACAGGAAATGCCGGCCGAATCGAACATTTCTGCACAATATTTCGGTTTGTGCAGTAAATAGCGTGGGGTCACAGAATGAAATAGGTAGATACACGGCGGTGCCGAGGTGTTCCGTAACACGTATAAAAACGACGACCAACAGCTTTTAAGTTCTCTTTGGTTGCTTATTCTTTCTTTTTTTTTTTGTTGTTGTTGTTTTATATCATTGCAAACAAATGATTAACAATACATTTGTATAAAGAGGATTTGATATTAAATAACCTGCAAGGGTTGATATGCCATAAAACCAAAACAAACCAAATCACATATAATCAATTTATAGTGTAAAAAGAATTCGGCATTGACTAATTTGCAAGGATTGATATATCATAATCGTCAATCAAACCAAATCATATATACCAATAGATGTGTATAACGAGGGTCTGATATTAAATAACCTACAATGGTTGATATGCCATAAAATCCTACCAAACCAAATCATATATATTTAATATATATGTATAAAGAGGATTTGGCATTAAATAACCTACAATGGTTGATATGCCATAAAACCCAAACACACCAAATCATATATATTTAATATATATGTATAAAGCGGATTTGGCATTAAATAACCTACAATGGTTGATATACCATAAAATCCTACCAAACCAAAACCAAATGATGAAGTTTGTTCTGGTTTATTTATTTAATGACATTGTTGCAAATAGGGATGAACAACAACGTTGATGTATAAAAATATAATCGGCTTCTATTCTTATTTTTCTTATTACCCGAAATGTTCGTCTAGGTAGAGTTAGAGCGAGTCTAAGATGGCAGAAATGCGCACACAAAGGGGGGACCTTGTGGTTTTTTGTGAAATCTCTTAGCCTTTCTGCTCCTTTCTCCCTGGGTCAAAATCATCTTGGTCATACATCCACATGCTTCCGGTTGCTTCATTGCTTCCGACTCTTCTAGCATGCCGCTCAGCAATTTATGTGGCATTTCCGTTGGGGCCTCTGTGTCCTGTTTACTTTAGGAAACAGGTGCATTTCCTGTTATGCCACCCACACAATTTACGCACCATGTCAAAAGGGGTCTTAAAATCAATATTCAACAAAATGATCGAACACCATGAGCATATTTTATCTGTTAAGACAAGTTTTTGTCCGTATATTATATATATATACATGTATGTATGTATGTATGTAGAAAATGTTTCTGTATGTGTAAATGAGCTTGTCTTTATTTCTGTTTATTCAATATCAGTATATGACGGCTATATTAATGCTAATATTGATCTTTGATGAGTGGTACTCAGCTAAATATCCTCATTATTTCCACGCTGCTCGGTATGTGTGAAATTGATCGGTTTGAAATAATGAAGTGTTTGCCTATTTCAAATGATTGTAAAGATACATTTTTGTACCGTATATAAATGGAGACTATAATTGTTAAACTGACTTAGACATAAGATAACCCTAGAAGGGTTGACAAGCCGTCAAATGAACCAACCAACCAACCAATTCTTTTATCATCATCATCATTATCCTCATGTCGTACTATCAGCACAGATATCCTGATCCTCACTCGCTACCCTCCCTATCGTCCATTGCTTCCAGCAGGTCCTCAGAGCTACATCCCGTATCAGCACGGAGCTGCTGTATGTAGGTTCGAGCTGGTTGTCCTGCCTTTGCTCGTCCATGTGAAGGGGTCCACAGGAGTACATCACTTATGAGTTTGTCCTTACTTCTCCAGCAATATCCTGCATGTCTGGTTCGTTTAATTTTGATAGGTTTCGTGAGAGGTGGCAGGTGGCCGTACAACAGCTCTTTTGTTGGGTGCTGTCTACAGGACTTGCTCAATAATCCTCGCAGCATTCTTGTGTAATTGCCGTCAAGCTTTTTCTCCATACGTTTAATCAGCGTCCATGTAGTGCATCCATATAGCAGTATCGACACGACCACTGCTTGGAAGAAACTGCGCTTCATTTTATCGGTCAGGTCTGACTTCCATATGACCGATTTTTTTTTTTTTTTTTTTTAATAAAAAAGGTCATTCTGTTCTTGGTCAGAGTGAGGAATAAAAAAAAGGACAGATAGACGTTTGTGTGTCGTGGGGAGACCCTATTTTTAAAACAGTGGAATTTTTTCTTTCTTGTACTTGTGGAGGCTATGTTCTTGAAGATGTCTATATTCCGGTTAAGTATTTTCGTAACTACTTTCGTTTGCAACTGTAGGTTTTGCCTCAGATCACGTTCGAGCGAGATTATCTTAAGAATTCTATTGTATTCCGTGCCATTGATCCATATTTAGACTCAAATAATTTGACGTTGCAAATTTTCGTCGTCATCATCATAATCATATTTCTCTCTCTTTCTCTCTCTCTCTCTCTCTCTCTCTCTATATATATATATATATATCTTTCTTCTGCTATTTTCTTAAGAAGACAAAAAGGAAAGAAAACTGACAGAGGAACGTAAAAGACAAAACAATTTCGGCTTTTTTAAAAAAATCTTTTATTAACGTTCCGTTTTTCAGCAATGTATTTTATTCATTCTTTGTTTTTATTTTCTTTCGCTTTTTCTCCTCTCTTTTCTCTCTGAATCTGTTTCTTTCTTTTCATAATTATCTATATATTTATCTATTTCTGTCTGAATATTATATATATATATATATATATATATATATATATATATATATATATATATCGGTCTGCATATATCTCACTATATTTCTCTCTCTCTCTCTCTCTCTCTCTCTAGGGTTGTCTCCGTCGTGTAATGGCTTAAGTGCTGGGCCGTGACCTCGAAATAAGTGAGTTCGATCTTGAATCGCGCTATTACGTTCACTTTCAGACAAATACTCTTGGGAAAGGCATGAACCCCTTATTTTCCCAGCAATAGTGCCATTGCTGTTTTTTTACCAGGATGACTTTGGTCTTAAATAACCTACGAAGATTGACAGGCTTCTTTAAACAATAAACAACAAATGAAACCATTCTCTCTTTCTTTCTCACTCTCTCTCTCTCTCTCTCTTTCTCTTTATATATCTCTCTCTTTATATATATAAGATTGATAGATATGGATTTGTAAATTCAAAATTAAAGGCGTTTTAAATCAGTGAAATGCAATGCTCTATGCACAAGACGTAAAGAATTATCACAATATTTCAATTATAGAATAAAATAAATCAGGATAAAATCTGAAGACTGTGAGTTTTACTTTGTCGATCCTCAGGTGAGCCAGTAACTATCGATCTATCTCTCTATCTATTGTTTCTCGGGTTTCTTTCTATCCAGCAACTTTGGAACTCATGCTCGTAGGAAAAAATTTAATGAAAATACAAAAGAAAGAATAATAAAAAATATGTATGAAAATAGAGTGAATAATAATAATAATAATAATAATAATAATAATAATAATAATAATACCACAGAATAAAACTGAAAGAAAGTGAACAGAAAGATAAGTACCTGGACCTTGCTCGGGAATTGAAAAACTATAAAACATCAAGATGACAATTATACTAATTGTGATTGGTACTTTTGGTACAGTCACCAAAGGATTATTAAAGGGACTGGTGGAATTGGAAGCTAGCGGACGAGTGGAGACAATCCAAACTACAGCATTGTTGAGAACGGTCAGAATACTGAGGAGAGTCCTGGAGACTAAAGGAGACTTGCTGTCACTTATATAATAATAATAATGCCTTTAAGTGTGCGCAAGCAGAGGATAAAAAAGGTGAGTAATAAAAAAAGAGAAAGAAGAATGCGTCGTGATAAGTGTTGTGAAGGCAAAGAAAAAAAAATGGCAAAGAAGGGACAGGAGACATCAAGAGATGGGTGAGAGAAGTAGGAGGAGAAGTTATCAGAGGAGGTAGAATGATGAGGAGTGAAGGGGGACGGGAATGAAGCGGTGAGAGGAAGAGAGAGTGTAGTGGACCGAGGGAGGAGAGTCAGGAGGTGTGGAGAGTTGGGATGAGGGCTGGGAGGAGAGAAAGCAGTTGGAGGGAATGATAGGGAAGAGGAGGAAGTGAATTAGAGGGGTAGGAGGAGGTCGAGTTCGGAGAGGAGAGGGCGGAGAGAGTGAGGAGTGGTGAGGAGAGGTGAGAAGAGGAGAAGGTCTTGCGGAGAGAGGAGGAGAGTGTGAGAGAGACAGGAAGATGGAATGAGTGGGATGAGATGTTGAGAGGCGGGAGGAGAATAGAAAGAGAGAGAGGGCAGGGTTAATGTGAAGGAGAGGAAGAGGAGAGGTGTGAGTGAAGAACAGTGGGATCTGAAAGAGGAAGAAAGTAGTATCAAATTTTTTGTCTCTTTTAAATGAAAACAGCGTGACTTCCAAATTATGTTGCATCACCAAACAAACACATAAATGACAGTAAAATTAATCGTCTTCTATCTTTGCTTATCATTTTGCTAGTGTAAAAGTCGTGAATTAATCAAACCTTTTCGTCACGCAGAATACAAAAAAAAAAAAAAAAAGAAAGAAAGAACTATTTGCAACAGAGGATATACGAACTGTGAGTAGTGTAGGGGCTGTTTGCATTTTGACTAGTGCTAATATCACTAGGAAATATATAAATCCAACAATTCTTCTCCCAGCTATAATATCCCAATTGGCTGAGGCGATAGAATACACCGACTACATCTCTGCAGAGGGGTAAGAACCCCGCCCCAACGAGTGTCCTAGATATAACTCTAAACTATCTGATAGTGAGGCTCCAGTAAAGCTGGAGGTTTGGGGAATGTGGAGTACCACTTCATTGCAATAGCTCCCAGATCCACCCAGACCAGGAATGGTAGCACCAGACAGGGTCCTATCTATGGGTCAAATAGAACTGTTTGACATTTTAACAGTGTGCAAACAGATGACGTATGCTACACTAAATTGTTTAAAATAAAAATGTTTGAACATTTAAATGTGTGTAAATTAAAGACTGATGTTTAATTAAATTGTTTGTGTTTAATAACAAAACTTGTAACCACTTCACTATCTGCAAACAAATAATTAATATTGAATAAAATTATAAGTGTGAGATTGTAATAATTGAAACGGAATATATGTGCTATAATCAAACAGGCGACATTTCCACACTAGACGGGACCTCTCTGAAACTCGTAGACAAATTCACCTACCTAGGAAGCAGCGTCTCATCAATTGACTATCGATCATATGGAAATCAGACCTGACCGCAATTTCTTCTAGGCAGCGGTCGTGTCGATACTGCTATATGGATGCACTACTTGGACGCTAACAAAACGGCTGGAGAAGAAGCTAGACGGCAATTACACGAGAATGTTGCGAGCAATATTGAACAAGTCCTGGCGGCAACACCCCAAGAAGCACCAACTATACGGCTACCTACCTTCCATCACGAAAACTATCCAAGTTAGACGAAGCAGACATGCAGGACACTGCTGGAGAAGAAGGGACGAGCTCATAAGTGATGTACTCCTATGGACCCCCACATATGGCCGGGCAAAAGCAGGACAACCAGCTCGAACATACATATAGCAGCTATGTGAGGATACGGGATATAGCCCTGAAAACCTGCCAGAGGCGATGAACGATAAGGAGAAGTGGCGAGAGAGGGTCAGGGATATCCGTGCTAGCGGCACGACATTATGATGATGATGGACTCTGTAGAAACAATAGCAATACAGGTGTGCAAATAAATTATTTTGAACTCATTTATAAATTAAATGATTGACGAACTGATATTTTACATATCCTGTATATCTATTTAAATATATGCAAACAGATTGGTGACTGGGTATTTTTCAATTCTTGACAGTGCTATCTGCGTTTTCAACATCAAACCCAAATCAAAAAATGAGATGATGGGCTTTAAAAATCTCAATAAAAGCAAGCTTTACAGTTTTTTAAGGATTAGTTTCTGAAAAACTGAAATTGTGGTATCACGCCTGCTAGGCAGATGATGAAAACATTATGTAGCACTTGCAGTCGCAAGTTGCATGTTGAAAATGTCTTCAACGGTCGAATACTCAACTACCATCTTTTCAAAATCCTCAAATTCTCAGGACCATCTCTTCTGGGCATGACGTCATCAACACTCCAGCCTCATTTCCTGTCTGGGGTTTATTATGACAGATGATGATTGTCAAATCAATTGTATATTTACTATTATTTTGAATCACCATTTGCCATTTATCAGGTAACTTGTTGGGGAGGTGCCCGTGGTGCAATGGTCATCGTTGTAGGAAATGGACACGGCGACACGAGTTCAAATCCTCGACGAGACTGATTGCATTTCACATAGCACTAATACCCTTGGGGAAAGGTATAAATCCAAATATTCTCCCTGCAGCTATGGGTAAATAGTAGGGCAGACTAGGTTCTTCAACCTTGGTGAGGCAGCTAGTCTAGGGGAACGAAACCTCTGAATTCAAACCTGTTGAACTCCGCTTAAAAATTGACCTTGTGTCATATCCTGCCCGAGCAGAGGGGTTGGATAAATATGATCAGATACCTTCTACACATCAATATTGTATTAAACGCTAGTATCAAACACTTTGTATCAAAAACGTGTATCAAATACCTTCAACACATCACTGTTATATCAAACACGTATATCAAACACGTTGAATCAGAAACGTGTATCAAATATCTTCAACGCATCACTGTAGTATCAAACACGTATATCAAACACGTTGTATCAAAAACGTGTATTAGATACCTTCGACACATCAATATTGTATTAAACGCTAGTATCAAACACGTTGTATCAAAAACGTGTATCAAATATCTTCAACGCATCACTGTAGTATCAAACACGTATATCAAACACGTTGTATCAAAAACGTGTATCAGATACCTTCTACACATCAATATTGTATTAAACGCTAGTATCAAACACTTTGTAAACGTGTGTACAAAAACGTGTATCAAATATCTTCAACACATCACTGTTATTGTTGTATACCACGTGTATACTTATGCAAACCATACAATTCAAATACACAAGCGACTCTTTGTTCAGGTAAGAACCGTTCATTAATTTGACTTCGGCTCTTCGACACGGGGAGAGACACACAATTCTTAAAAGTCTTTCGTAATCATACTATGCTAACAACACTCCAACGCTCGGTACATCACGTGGTCCAATCTCAATTTCTAAACTTCATGGTCGGAACTCAACTTCTCCATACAATGGTCGGAACTCAACTTCTCCACACAATGGTCGGACCCCAACTTCTCACCACCATGGTTAGACCTCAACTTCAACTGTCTGCCTCAATGGCAGACAACCCAACTGTCTGTCTACATGGCCAAAGTCAACTCCCAACTGACGTGATTTATCAAAATCCTCAAATTCTCAGGACCATCGCTTTCGGGCATGACGTCATTCACTCTCCAGTCTCATTTCCAATCTGGGGTTTATTATGACAATTGTGATTGTCATATCCTTTGCGCACGGGCGTAAACTGTGCCCAATGTCTGTGCACCTGAACTAAGAGCCCAACAGTCCAAAGCCCAACCAAACTGAATGATAAAATAATAACAAAAAATGATTAATATAAAAAAATCATTCCGTAATTATATAACATTATATCAAACATGTATATCAAACACGTTGAATCAGAAACGTGTATCAAATATCTTCAACGCATCACCGTAGTATCAAACGCGTGTATCAAACAGGTTGTATCAAAAACATTTATCAAACACCTTGAGCATATCACTGTTGTATCAAAGGCTTGAATCAAACACGTTGAATCAAACATGTGTATCAAATACCTTCAACACGTCACTCTTGTATCAAACGGTTATATCAAACACGTTGTATCAAAAACCTTCACTGGTTTTCTGTCATATCAAATGCCAGATCAAAATCCAGTTTGCTTGTATAATCTTCAGTTGTATTCACAACTTTCCAATAGCTCTTTTGATGGGTTTAAAATATTCTTACGATATCCCCTGAAGAGAGGTAATACCCACCAAAAAAAGGGGTGTCCTGCATCGGTAGGTAAGGCTCCTCTTCTGGATATCTGTGGAGTGTAGCCTACTTTTTCACTGCCATTACTTCCAGTTTCACTCTAACCCGAACTGGTTGTACCAATTAGGATCCTATTATGATTCAAGTTCATCTGCTAAAAAATTATTTGCATTTGATAGGCCCTTGCGTAAAAAAATCTTAAGGAACAAGTCAAAAATGCAAATATAAACGAACAATAAACACGATCCCTTAATCCCTTGGCATAAAATGAGACTAAACGGGTTGATATGCCATTAAAATCATCAACAACTTCCTAGCAACAAAGTATTAATTCACTGATCTAAGATTTAAATTATTGGCTTGATGACCAGTCGATACACTGAACGAGTACAGGAACCTAAAATATGAATATACAGCGATATAAAAATTATTGATTTCACTTTGAATAAAGTAGAGCAATCGGTCTGTTTGTTAGGATCGGTCTTAGAACACAAAATTGGTTAATGAGACGTGTTTATTCATCAACTCGTTACGGTGGGTGCTCAACACAATTACTGTTTAATAAGAATTCTTAATTTACTGAATAAAAATTAAGTTGTTGTTTATATTCAGCAGTTTCAATTGTCTTCAGGGAAAACACGTCATACAAATAAGTTGTCATTTTCAACAAATTAATTTACATTTTTCTACCGTTATATTTCTTTGATAGATAGATTGATAGATTCCTCTAATTTATTGGGGGTGTCCTCGTGGTGTAATGGTTAAAGCGATGGACTGCGGAACCGTAGTACACGAGTTCCTACTCCAGTCGAGCTATTACGTTCACTTTCGGGCAAATACCCTTGGGAAAGGTATGAACCCCCTTATCCTCCCAGCTATGGGTTAAATAGTACCACTACTGTTCTTCTAGGAGAATAGATTTGGCATAAAATAACCTACAAAGGTTGATATGCCATGAAACAAAGAAACCAACCAATCTAATTTATTGAATGACTCTCACAGATAGATAGATAAGAACAGACTGAGATAGATAGATAGATAGATAGATAGATAGATAGCAGATTTGGATACAAAATCCTCTCCAAAAATAAACTGAATTTATACATATTCTAAGTATTTAGATTTTCTTGTCGATCAGTCAAAAAGAACAATCTCAAACAGATTATTCTATGACGAAAGATGAGAACGAGGCTAAGTGAAAGCGAGACAGTATTGGACAAATATAACTTATATAAATAAATAAATGAATGGGACAACAAATGTCCAGCAACGCCCACATGTAGACAGTGAAAGAAGTTTGAAATAAATATGATGATCAAAAGAGAGCCAGAGTTGAGCACGGACAGTTGATTATAAAAGCATCGATGACATCAGAACGGAGATAGATAGATAGATAGATAGATAGATATGAATAGACTGAAATAGACGGATAAATAGATAGATATGAATTGACTGTTAATTGCTAGCAATGAACAGGCTGAGATAGATAGATAGATAGATAGATAGATGTGAACTGATTAAGATCAATAGACATCATCATCATCAAGTCGTGCTGCCAACACAGATTTCCCTGACCCTCTCTCACCACCCGTATCTATCGTCCATCGCTTCCAGGAGGTCTTCAAGGCTACATCCTGTATCGGTACAGAGCTGTTGAATATAGGTTCTAGCTGGTAGTCCTACCTTTGCTCGTCCATGTGAAAGGGTCCACAGGAATATATCACTAATGAGTTCATCCTTACTTCTCCAGCAGTGTCCTATATGTCTGGTTCGTCTAACTTTGATAGTTTTCGTGATGGGTGGTAGGTGGCCGTACAACAGCTGTTTTGTGGGGTGCTGCCTTCGGGACTTGTTCAGTACAGCTGGCAGCATTCTTGTGTAATAGCTGCCAAGATTTTTTTCCATACGCTTTGTTGGCGTCCATGTGGTGCATCCATATAGGAGTAAGGACACGACCGCTGCTAGGAACAAACTTCGTTTTATTTCATCAGGTCTGACTTCCATATGACCGATAGTCTATCGATAGTTGTCCATGCCTTTACTAGTCACGTGTTGATGTCTTTCTCGGTTGATGAAACAATGACCACGTTAAAATAGAAACATATCAAAGTCAGCCAAATTTGGACTTGAAAGGATATGAGGACTGATATATTTTGCCATACCCTCCGAAGAAAACAAACAAATTCTGACTGAGACGTCAATAATGGGCTATCGTATTTTTGTGCGGTGTGCGATAGTCACACACTATACAAACTCACTCACTGGTACATCTCTGATTACAGAGTCATCTCAAAAGGAACATCCTGTTTACATATGCGCAGTTGGTAGCCGCCCATAGGTTGTCAAATGATATCAAGCCAGCGAAACCGGTTCTTGGGATGTTACAATGAATGAAATTTACCTAACAGACTGTGAATATCAAATAGAACGATTGATCAATATTCATTTGTTAATGTAATTGATATATATATATATATATATATATATATATATATATATATATATATATATATATATATATATATGCCAACTGGTTATGAAATGTTTTGCTGACTGCGTGGGTGTCGAAAATTATTAATAGAGTCGAACAATTGATTGTTGATAGCCAGGCGAAAATGAAATCATTTTCCGTCACAGTAGGCTAATATAGATAGATGTATCTAACTACGCATATATATATATATATATATATATATATATATATATATATATATATATAGAGAGAGAGAGAGAGAGGGGGGGATGGGGAGAATAAAATGGTTAAAAATAAAGAACCTGAGATAGATAGATAGATATGAAGAGGCTGAGATATATATATATATATATATATATATATATATATATATATATAGAGAGAGAGAGAGAGAGAGAAAGAGAGAGAGAGGATGGGGAGAATAAAATGCTTAAAAATAAAGAACCTGAGATAGATAGATAGATAGATAGATATGAAGAGGCTGAGATATATATATATATATATATATATATATAGAGAGAGAGAGAGAGAGAGAGAGAGAGGATGGGGAGAATAAAATGCTTAAAAATAAAGAACCTGAGATAGATAGATAGATAGATAGATAGATAGATAGATAGATAGATATGAAGAGGCTGAGATAGATATATATATAGAGAGATGAAGACACGCTGACTCCAAGGATTTCAAATACTCCTTGTCTCTGTCGCTGTCTCTGTCTGTCTGTCAGTCTTTTCATCCGTCCCTATCATCAATCGCTCCGGGTTGGTCTTACAAACTACATTTTATGTCCGCACAGAGCTGTTGCCAGTAAGTTCTTGCTGGTCGGCCAATATTGGCACGTCCATGTGACGATGTCCATGGAAGAACGTCACTTATAAGTTCGTCCTTGCTTCTCCAAGGAATGTCCCGCTGGCATTGTTCGTCTTATTTGGATGGTTTTTCAGATGGGAGGTAAGGAGCCGTTCACCTGCTCTTTCGTGGGGTGTTGTTAAAAATAGCTCGTGTCATTCTGCAGTTCTCGTCAAGCTTTTTGTCTATACGTTTTGTCAGTGTCCATGTAGTGCATCTATGCAGTAGTATTGATTATGAGAGAGAGAGAGAGAGAGAGAGAGAGAGAGAGATTAATAGGATAACAGAGAGAGTTTCACTGGTAGAAATTACAAATATATATATATATATATATATGTATATATATATATATGTGTGTGTGTGTGTGTGTGTGTGTGTGTGTGTGTGTGTGTGTGTGTGTGTGTGTGTGTGTGTGTGTGTGTGTGTGTGTGTGTGTGTGTGTTATCTTTAGTTGTGTTTCATTGTAAGATATAGAAGCAAAGCAAAAAATCAAAGACTGAATGCTTGAATATCAGGAAGGAAGAAGAGAAAGAAGAAAAAGAGAAATAAAGTAAAGAAAAAAAAAGAACGGATAAAAGAAAGAATGAGGGAGAAAGAATGTATAAGAAAAAAGAAAGAAGAGAAAAAAGAATGGATGAATGAAAAAAAGAAAGAAACAATGAAAGAGAATGAATTAGTGAATGAGAAGAAAAGTTTGAACGGGTGAATAAAAGGGAGAAGAAAAAAGACGGAATAAAAGAAAAAGAAAAGAAAAGAAAAAAAATAAGAAAAGAAACAGAAAAGAAACAAGAAAGAAAAGAAACGGAAAACTAAAAGAAACAAATAATGAAACAAAGAGAATATTTTGACTTTTCTATGAAAGATCCGATCAGTGTCCGACATTTGTGGAAACCAGTAGCCATCTTGAAAATATCATTTTAATCCCAAACATCACTATGTCTACACGAACCTTTTCAACATTTCAAGAGAGAATAACAGGTAGACATGCTTGGGGATTTTTTAATTCTTCAAGAATATTTTTTGTCAAAAAACGATCGATATAGAAGTCGCTTCAAATTCCATGGTTGGCTTTTACGATTATTTTTCCTGTCATCAGCTTATTAATGATTGATTGATTGATTTTAACGGCATGTCAACCTGTCTGGGTTAATTCTGTGCCAAGAGAATAGGGAAATGCGTATTTTCCATGTTTATATTGACATTTTTGGGTAGTTTCTGAAGAATCTTTTGAACACAGTTATATGAAATCAAGTATTCCTATCAAATACAAATAGTTTGCCGATAAAGCCCAATCGGCTGTGACTAGAGAAGACACCGACTGTATCTCTGCAGAATAGTTAGACAAGTGTCCTCGATATGACACTAAACTATTTGATAGTGAGGCTCCAGTAATGCTGGAGCTTTGGAGAATGCAGAGTACCCCTTCTTTACCAATGCTCCAATGTCCACCCAGACACGTAGTGGTAGCACTTGATAGGGTCCGATCGATGAGTCAGTTAGAACTGTTTGGCATTTAACTGTGTTCAAATAAACGATCTGGGTTCAATTGATATGTTAGAAATAGAACTGTTTGGTCATTTAACTATGCATAAATATATGAATGATGTTTAATTGAATTGTTTGTAATACATAGCAATACTTGAAATCTTTATCTGTGTGCCAAAATTTAATTGTTCATGTTATATAGCGAGACTTGAAACCATTTAACTGTGTGCAAATAAAACTATTTATGTCAGCAATATTTGAAAACATTTAAGTGGGGGAGAAAACAAAGGATTAATACTAAATAGAACTATTCGTGTTAAAATATTTGGAACTATTTAACTGTGTACGAATAATACAATATCTCTGTGCAAACAAATTAGCTCTGACTCATTTCAAAATATAATTACCTACAAACAATTCCTCGACAAATCATATTTATAACCAATTAAATGTAATCAAACAAATAATCTCTGGCTCGTTTAAAAATGTTATCGAGTACTATGCATTTACAAAGAATACATATGTATAAAAAGGAATTGGCATTAAATAACCTACAATGGTTGATATGCCATAAAACCCAACCAAACCAAATCATATATATTTAATATATATCTATCAAGGGGATTTGACATTAAATAACCTTCAGTGTTTGATATGCCATAAAAACCAACCAAACCAAATCATATATATTTAATATATATACGTATAAAGAGGATTTGGCATTAAATAACCTACAATGGTTGATATGCCATAAAACCCAACGATATCAAATCATATATAATTAATATATATCTATCAAGGGGATTTGGCATTAGATAACCTTCAGTGTTTGATATGCCATAAAAACCAACCAAACCAAATCATATATATTTAATATATACGTATAAAGAGGATTTGGCTTTAAATAACCAGCAATGGTTGATATGCCATAAAAACCCAACCAAATCAAATCATATATATTTGATATATATGTATAAAGAGGATTTGGTATTAAATAACCTACAATGGTTGATATGCCATAAAACCCAGCTAAACCAAATCATACAAATTTGATATATATGTATAAAGAGGATTTGGCATTAAATAGCCTTCAGTGGTTGATATGCCATAAAAAGCTACCAAACCAAACTAATTTGCACCTAGTTGCTGGGTTTCAGATATTCCTATCTAATGATAATAATTATATAGTTTAAAGTAATAATTTCTATTTGATAGTTGTTATTTGTTTGCACACAGTTAATTGGTTTCAAGTAACTAATGATAATCCTTCGTAAATAGAAGTATCTTAAATTAATTATTTATATACAAATAATTTACATTTATACGATATCAAGTATTCCATACAGACACGAAAAATTTGCAAAAAGACGTGACCCTAACAGGTACTACCACTCCGAGTCAGAGTGAACCTGGGAGTAATGGCAATGAAAAGTTACTCCACATTCCCCAGATCTCTAAAACGGCACTTCGCCACCAGATGCAGTTTAATGTCATACCCAGAAGACGACACTTTTTCAGCTTTGGATACAGTTAGAGAATTCTTAGCCCTTTCGACAAGACGAGTCACCTAATTAGAATGACCTTTCATTCTCTTGAGGAAAAAATCTTA
This sequence comes from Sepioteuthis lessoniana, assembly GCA_963585895.1. Lineage (NCBI taxonomy): Eukaryota > Metazoa > Mollusca > Cephalopoda > Myopsida > Loliginidae > Sepioteuthis > Sepioteuthis lessoniana. The sequence goes on along the minus strand of OY757940.1, from coordinate 14,287,137 downwards.
CTGTAGTGAAAACAAATCATCGAAATATTACACCCACGAATTAAAAAAAAAAATTCGATCACCAACCGCTGGGTAGCTATTTCAATCACACTGCATGCCTCGTGTTGATAAGAATGGCTGTATCTATTTTGTTATTTATACAAACTTAAATTCCGTTACAGGTTAAAATGGATATCATCTCCGACCCTTTACCGTTATTCCTGTCCCACCAGACTTTTAGATTTAAATTTAAGGGCGTACTTCAAATTCCTGTAGAGCAGAGAAACCCAATACTCAACAACAACCACAACAACGACAACAACAACAAAAGAAGAACACTTTTAAATAGAATAGATATACAAAAATGGAGATAAGTTAATCCTAAAAGTGGAGATAAGGATTAAGACAATCACTAAGGTTCGTAAAAAAAGTATTTTACATATTTAGGTGTGCCCAAGAAACGCGGATTATTTTGGGCGCTAAATTCACAAATTTTAAAACGTAAAATAAAAAAAATAAAGATATCATTAATTTTTTCATTTTAGAAAAAAGAAACAATTCTAAATTTCTTTAAAAAGAATCAATCCCAAATTTTTGTCCCAAAAAATAAACAGAATAAAAAAGAAAGAAAAACGTATTTTAATCTATTATAACGTAAAATCATTGCTATTAATTGGTCAGGTTTGGTGCCTTTGTTTAATAGCATATCAACCTTCGTGGGTTATTCAATGCCAAAGCCATCCTTGTAGAAAAACAGTAGTGGTACTATTAAAGGTTTCTTTGTTTAATAGCATATCAACCTTTGTGGGTTATTTATTGTCAAAGCTATTATTGATGAAAATAAAATCAGGGGTACTATTTAACCCATAGCTGAAGGGAATATAGAGGCTCCTATCTTTCCTCGGAGTATTAGTCCAAAACGTCAAGCCCAATATTAACATCAAGGGACAACGACTGAAGGTGGTAGAAAAGTTCACTTACCTCGACAGCATCCTCTCTAAGTCTATCGTCATGGATGAAGAGGTGAACACCAGACTCGCAAAAGCGAGTGCAACCTTTGACCGACTCAACAGGAATGTATGGAATCGGAGGGGCACCTCAGGGGCAACCAAAATCAAGGTATACCGAACTATTGTTCTCACCACCCTCTTTTATGGCTATGAAACATGGACAACTTATCTACGGCATATAAAGAAGCTAAACCACTTTCACACGACCTGTCTGAAGAGGATTCTCGGCATCACATGGCAAAAACACATCCCAGACACCGAAGTTTTAATTCGGGCTTCTCTTCCCAGCATCTACACCCTCTTGATGCAATCACAGCTTCGTTGGGCCTGACGTGTCACTCAGAGATGTCACAATAGTCCAGATAGGAAACGGGGCTAGCAAGTGCGAATGACGTCACGCACCGGAAGGGCGCGGAGAATTTGGGGATTTTGAAAAAGTCAGTTAGTTGAGTTGAGACCTGCATCGGGAGAAGACGGTGGGCTTTCGCTTGCTCGCCGAAGCCAGGTCAGTGGCCTTTGTGGCGGGTGCCGCACGAGATGGAGGGCAGATGAAAAAGCCAGAATAGAAAGAATATGTATCTCTCTCCTTATGTCGAAGAACCTTTAAACTCAAAGGTAATAAAAAGTTTCCTACCTGAACAAAGAATTTATAAGTGTTTTTCGAATTTCGAGATCCTATGTTCTATGTATATATGTAATGAACGTCCCATGTACATTTCGCATATGTATATGGCTATGGTACATCAGGCGTGCTCAAAATCTCACAGTCAAATGGGGTTCATGACCTTCACGGCCTCTGCAAAAGCATCCAAAGTTGCCTAACTGTGACTCAGGTTACAAACATATGGCAAAACTTTTCTCTCGGGCTAGATCTGCCTCACGTTACAAAACTTTTGACTCACCCTAGTTGTGTCTAACGTTACAAAAAAAATGACACAGATGGTCTAGCACTTCTTGCAAATACACCAAATCTAGCCAAATCTTAGAGCAGACAGCAAGAGGCATAGGTTTCGTCGAGAATTAGATAAATCAGAATTGATGTATTTTAATCAAGATGATGCCGTCTCCCCATTCAATGGCAAGTCTCTGAAATTCGTTAACTAGTTCATATACCTCGTTTGCAATATCTCATCAACTGAAAACGATGTCAGCATACACAAAGGTAAAGCATGGACTGCAATTGTTATCGATCAGTGGGAAATCGGATATCTGAGATAAAATAAAACATGAATTCATCCACGCGGTAGCCGTGTCAGTACTATGATATAGCTGCACCATTTGGACCTTAACAAAACGACAGGGAAAAAGAATAAATGGAGACAGCTCTAAGGTGCTGCGTGCTGTTTTGAACAAATCCTGGAAGTAGCACCCTACAAAATGAGAACTGTATGAAAAGTTACCTCCCATCACACAAACCATCAAAGTAAGATGAAAAAACATGCTGGACTCTGTTGATGAAGTAAAAACGAAAGTGATGTTCTCCAATGGACTCCTACACATGGACACACTAGTTTTAGCCCACCAGCAAAAGGTTACAAAGGAATCCTTGCTGTCGGCATGCCTTGATAATGAAATTATAACATGAAGTTTCAACAGAGTAACTTTATCAGAAAAGCAGAAGAGATAATTCGGGAACCCCAGCTTTATGTGTCCTGCATGTCCAGCCATACTAAAGAGTTGTGATACAACGAAAGGGTCTGTCTGTGGATTACCAAATATATATATATATATATATATAATAATTTCTTGGCTTATATTTTCATCATTTGACAATTCAGTTTTTCAGATAAAAAATGGAAATCCGTCTAATTTTACGTTACCCTGAAAACCTACCGCTCACCCATTTCGGTGACTTAGTCAGCTTAGTAATTGACATTGACACTAATTATAGAAACCCATTTAAAAGCAAACGCCATAATCTTCAACGGTAAAGACGCTCTTACATAGTGGTAATATGCTAAAACAAAAGTCACATCACTTTTGTAATAGATCCTCCCCTGATGATGTCCCAAATTCGGGCAGAAAGTACTAGGGATACATACAACTATGGACAATACATAAATCAATTCCCCCCGAATACGATAAAAGTAATACTGGAATTCGAACGGATCCAGAAGAAAATATGTAGACATAAAATGTCTATTATGTTTAATGAAATTTGTATATATATATATATATATATATATATATATATATATATATATATATATATATATATATATATGTGTGTGTGTGTGTGTGTGTATGTATATTTAGGCAGCATTTCTTCGTTAATGCAAATTTCATTAAACATAATAGACATTTTATATTAGGATCAGTTTGTAAAGAAAAATTGATAACAAGTTAATCCAAGTAGAAGGAGAGATTTATTGAGAAACAAAGTCGACACTATAGCATATCGGTTCTACTGAACCGTCATCAGGGCTATGAGGGGTTATATTAGTGAGGTTAAGTTAACGATGGATCTGTAAAAAGTGTAAAAAAATATATAAAATCTTTAAAAAATATGAATAACAAGAAAAAGTTGGTCGTTTGATCAATGAATCGGCGTTTGTTGTTTTAAACTATATATATAATGTAACGGCAAGAAAATTCAACCACGGTTAAATTGTCATTATAAATTTCTGTCGGCGAAGAATATAATCTTCGGTCTTCAGATAACATACACGATTAATTTGAGGGTGAAAACAATATATATATATATATATATATATATATATATATGGAAGAAAATAATGGATAGTAATCCGACAATTTGTGCAGAAAAATTGACAACAAATAATCCAAATAGAAAGTGGGGGTTTATAGTCAGTCGACACTATAACGTTTCGGTTCTGCTGAACCATCATCAGATTTATATGATTTGAATTTCGTCGAAAACGAGGAATGATTCGAAATCTCGTGATGAACTAACGGAAAGTGGATTATGCACAATGTTTCTAATATCAGGTGACGTATTTTAAAGAAACGAACGCTGATTCATTGATCAAACGGCCAATTTTTCTTGTCATAAACTGCCAACTTTTCTTGTTGTACAACTTTTCCAAATTTTTATATATTTTTACACTTTTTATACATCCATCTACAGTTAACATCACTAATAATACACCTCACAGTCCTGATGATGGTTCAGCAGAACCGAAACGCTATAGTGTCGACTGACTTTGTTTCTCTATAAATCCCCACTTTCTATTTGGATTATTTGTTGTCATATATATATATATATATATATATATATATATATTAACTGGTATACACACATACACTCATATATATATATATATATATATATATATATATTGTTTTTAATTGGAATCATTTTGAGATGAGGCTTTTAATCTGAGAATTAATTTTTATTTATTGCGGACTTTTCCCCCTCATTTTGGTAGTTTTTGTGTTGTTTCTTCTTTCACTACGTTTCGGCCACATTTCACCTCTGTCCTTCTTCGGGTGATTTACCGCGACCTCGGACAGGAATACTGAGTCTTGTAACCGTATCCCCAGTAATTACTGCCTTCCATAGTTGTTGTCTATCGCACCCCGTTTTTGACCAAGTTAACCTCTGGCCGGCTTGGGTAGGATTTGAAACCGCTATCTTCTGACAATGCTCACCTGGAATCGAAGGGCGATCAAGGATGGATTTTTTGGTCTTATAAATCCTTATCTGATAAGACCAGATAAGGATTTATAAGACCATATATATTGTTATTCACCAGACGTGTAACTCACAGTCATGAGTTGGTTTTATTTCTTATTATATCTTAATGTTCGGATATTTGTTCTGTATTTTCATTACTTTATAATTTTTGTTTTGTTACCGTTTTAGATTTTATCTACCGGTGATACAAGATAACACCAGTATAAACATTTGACGCATCATTCTTACAAAATTGTAACGTATTAGCAAAAATTGTATCGCTTTTGCAATATACACACTCCCTGATGATGGCCCAAGATAGGTCAGAAAGTATTTGGGAACCAATCAATTACGGAAAATCTATTAACCGATTCCAGCTGAATATTATAACATCCATACAAGGATCAAAACAAAAATATGAAGACAAAAGATGACTCTCCTATTTTATCAAATATCTTTACGAATAAATTCTGCCCCCCCCACACACATGTATATATATATATATATATATATATATATATATATATATATATATATATACAGATTTATATGATTTGAACTTCGTCGAAAACGAGGAATGATTCGAAATCTCTCGATGAACTAACGGAACGTGGATTCTGAACAATGTTTCTAATGTCAGGTGATGTATTTTAAAGAAACGAACGCTGATTCATTGATCAAACGGCTAACTTTTCTTGTCATAAAGAGCCAACTTTTCTTGTTATACAACTTATCCAAATTTTTATATATTTTTACACTTTTTATACATCCATCGTTAACTTATCATCACTAATATCACCCCTCATAGCCCTGATGATGGTTCAGCAGAACCGAAATCTCCCCTTTCTATTTGGATTACTTGTTGTCAATTTTTCTTCATAAACTGTCGGATTACTATCCATTATTTTCTTATATATATATATATATATATATATATATATATATATATATATATATATATATATATATATACACTCATATATTTGCGATTTCAAGTCCTATACTCAGTCTTCATCAGCTGCCAACCAGGGGTGATACCACAGTTTCGATGGCTCAGGCGTTAATCTAGTTTTAAAAAAAACATAGTTTGTTCTTATTAAGATTTTAAAACCCATCTTGTCATTTCCTGATTTGGTTTTGTTCTTGAAAACGCAGATGGCACTGCTAAGAATCGCAAAAAATGGTGACAAAAACTTTATATGTCTAATGTACAATTTTAAATAACGTTTGTTTTTGTTGAATTTTTAAATCCGTCTTGTCATTTTCAGAAATGATATGACTATTTCTGACTATATATATATATATATAAATGTATGTGTGTCCACTTATATTATCATCTTGTCAAATTCAGCAAAATCTACCATATATATATATATATATATATATATATATATATATATATATATATATATATATATATATATGCTACAAGGTACGAATGCACGTGGTATACACTTCATTTTTTCGGTAACTACGGCGGTACTCCCACTCCTGATGACACCCTAGTGACACCGGCTGCTTTAGCCACCGGACAGGGCATTATGTTTTGTGTTGCATATTTTCGTCTCTTATTTCCATTAATGATGTAGCATTTATTGAACAGTGTCTTATTTCCGTTGAAGTTTAACGTCAACTCATGACATCGTCACGTTCTCATTCAGTCACGTTCACTTGAAAACGAACATAACACAACAGAATGACCTTATTTGTGGACAAGTAGAACCTTTGAGATGGTACTATTTACCAACCCCTCCGCTCGGGCAGGATATGACACAAGGTCAATTTTTAAGCGAAGTTTAACAGGTTTGAATTCAGAGTTTTCCTTCTCCTAGACTAGTTGCCTAACCAAGGCTGAAGAACCTAGTCTGTCCTACTATTTGCCCATAGCTGGAGGGAGAATAATTGGATTCATACCTTCCCCAAGGGTATTAGTGCTATGTGAAATGCAATCATTCTCGTCCAGGTTTTGAACTCGTGTCGCCATGTTCATTTCCTACGACGATAACGACCACACCACGGGCACCTCCATGACACCACGGGCACCTCCTTTGAGATGGTTGGCAATGGTTAATAAGAGTACATGATTAAAACATGTCAAAGTAGCTTTCTGCTCATCTTGAGGCTACTGAATTCTTGACCTGCTCGTACTTTCTCTCGGGTGCTGTCGATCTGCAATGGGATCCCGAATACTGAGGGTGTAACCCGTATTTATCATCCCATAATTCGATTTACATCCTCCAATCAGAAGATTACGTCACTTACATAAGCGTGTCCTATGAATGCGCAATCTTGGCAGACTGTTGAAATGTCCAACACGATCGTACGTTGTAACTGGGTTTATTTCTTGGTCGTTAATCCTTAAATCTGCCGAATATGGTTAGGCAGAAGGAGCTCTGATCTAATGACAAAGCCATGGTGGAGGCAACTTTTCTGCTAGAAGGTAACTCCAAGATCAAAACTGAAAAAAGAAGCAACAGTATCAAATCTCCACTGACTTGTAGATATTCTTTGACTGGTTTGGTTTGGTTTGGTTTTATGGCACATCACCCATTGTAAGTTATTAATGCCAAATCTATTTATATATATATATATATATTATATATATATATATATATATATATAACCAGTTCTATTTCAAACAATTCAGTTTAGCATAAATACGCAGTTTAAATTTTCTAAAAAAGTTATATTTCAAATAATTCAGTCTATGCAGTTCAAATGTCAAAACAGTCCTATTTCTAGCAATTCAGTTTAGCTTAAATACGCAGTTTAAATACAAAAACTCTAGAAAGCACAATTTAGTTCTATTTGACCCATAGATAGAACCCTAACAGGTGCTACCACCCAGGGCATAAGTGGACCTGGGAGCGATGGCAATGAAGGGGTAATCCGCATTCCCCAAAGCTCCCGGATTACTGGAACTTCACCATCAGATTGTTTAGTGGGGGTCTTACTCTTATACAAAGAAGCAGTTGGTGTATTCTACAGCACCAGCCGACTGGTCCAAGAAGTAGGTAAGTACATATATATATATATATATATACATGGTGAATTCAATAAGTTTCCATACTTTTTTTGTACAGACATTTGAATTTGTCGTAGACTCTTGAAAATTCACTATGTTATAGTTATACATCTTATGAGATGACTGACCAATGTTTATGATTTCATGTTCAAATGAACAGCTACAGTAGGAATTGGAATATACCCTACTAAAACCTGATTGTCCCAGCTGTTGATTTTCAAAAATGTAATCTGGATGTGAGGACACTTTAGAAGAACGATATGCAATAAAATTATGTTTTAAAATTGGAAAAAATGCCACGGAAACGTGCGGAATGCTTCAGACTGCTTTTCGACCATCTTGCATGAATCGAGCATCAGTTTTTGAGTGGCATGAGAGATTCAAGGAAGGCAGGGAGTCTGTGAGGGATGATGAGAGGTGTAGGAGGAGTAAGGAAGTCAATACACCAGAGTTGATTGGCCAAAGGGTTAAGGTTATGGTTAATATGTTAAGGTTTTAAGGGTGATCAGGAAGAAATTCCGTCAGAAGAGGCCAGCACTCTTCAAATCGGGTCAGTGGCATTTCCACCAGGACAATGCACCAGTCCACAACTCCATCCTTGTCACAGACTATTTGACCAAGATGGGTATCAAGACAGTTCTTCACCCTTCCTATTGTCCAGACCTTGCTCCCTGTGACTTTTGCTTATTCCCTAAGCTCAGACACTGTCGTTATGAGACAATTGAAGAGATGAAAGAAGTTGTGACGAAGGCCATTGACACGCTCACACAAGAGGACTTCCATGGGGCCTTCCAGACGTTGCTGGAACGGTACAAGTGCACTGCAGTCGGAGGAGATTACTTCGAAGGGGACTAGAGTTTCATGTGTGTACTATCAATAAAAGTGCCCATACGAAAAAAGTCTGGAAACTTATTTAATGATCCTCGTATATATATATAAATATAGTCTTTGTGGTGATAGAAATGAAATCACACAATAAACGAATGAAGCAAACTATTTCAAAAGTGAACTTCATCATCAGATTATTTAGTGTCATATACCTGAACACTCGTTGGGGGAAGGTCTTACACCTCTGCAGAGAAGCAGTCGGTGCTATGGCCCCAGCCGGCTGGGGAAGTATCCTTTGTCGGTGAAAATCTAAGAGAAGATACTCTGAAAAAAATTACAGTTTGCATATAATGAACAGTTACCTTGCTATATCTGTCACTTGACTCTCGTTATATAGTGGCATAAATGTCGTACAAGCGCACGTCCCTCTAATCCAACGACGTACAGATGTTTTACAACTTAATCATCTTACGAAGCTTGTATATTTTTCACAAATTGACTTACTTATTTATCAGAATATTTGAATTGTATTTTTAGTGGTAAAGACGGCTATCATCTATCAAGTTAAGGCTGTCATCATATGTACGTATTTATGTAGTTATGTATATACGTATGATTCACTGTAAAACCTTTGAAGTTCTGCTTACGTTGTTCTACGCAATAATATATAATTCAATATCATTTATGGCTGTCTGATGTATTTCGTACATGGCAAGTGCAATAAAAGGTGGTAATCGTTACTAGTCAATACATTTCAATTGCCGTTTAAGCCAATCAGCTGAGGAGGATCCCTTTGTTCGCTGATCTTATCGATTTGTGTCATAAACAGTATTACCGTTTTCTGATCTGTGTAAAAGAACCTGCAAAAGTTTCAAATCAAAATGACGGTCGGCATTCTTCCTTTATTTGTCTTTTTTGTGCACACTTTTCTTTCTTTCTTTCTTTCTTCTTTTTTTCTTTCTTTCTTTCTCCCTTCTTCTTCTTCTTCTTCTTCTTCTTCTTCTTCTTCTTCTTCAATTTTTTTGTACTTTTTTTTTATCTTGCTTTTTTTCTTCTTCTTCTCTTCCCCCCCTCTCTCTCTCTCTTTATTACTTTCTCGTCTTTCTTTCTTTCTTTCTTTCTGCTTCTTCTCTCTCTTCATTTTTTCTACTTTTTTCAATTTCTTCATCTGGTTTTTCTTTCCTTCATCCTCTCTCTCTCTCTCTCTCTCTCTCTCTCTCTCTCTCTCTCTCTCTCTCTCTCTCTTCCCTTTTCTTTCTTTCTTTCTTTCTTTGATTACTGTCTGCAGAGCTTTATCGATTTGATTGATTTATTATTTATTTGGTGATGTAGGAAAGCAGATCGAATGGATCGATTTGTAATAATTTGGTTTTGCTTTGTGTTTTTATTTTCTTCTTTCTTTTCTTTTTTTTTCTTTTTGTCTGTCTTTTGTTTTTCTGCTTGGTTTTGTTTTTTTTATCTCGCTGAAAACTGATCATTTTACATAAAATGTTTGACTCTCAAAAGGCAACAAATCGATGGCTCAATAGGGGCCAAGCAATCGTAGTCGCTAATTGGGAACCCCAGACGATCATAAAATTTGAATTAGCTCGAATATACAGTTTGATCAAGTTATAAGGGTTGATTGTTGCTAAGGGTTGATTGTTGCTAGGGAGGATATTTAGTTGAGTCCCCATTCACTAAGGTCCAATATAAGTATTTGTATATCCAGTGATATACAAACACTTGTAGGGATTACGTCTCTAGTCTGCTAAAAAGTTCTGCTACTTTGTGTAATGACTATAGTCGTAGGAAATCGACACGGTGATCCGAGTTCAAATCCTGGACGAAGCAGTGTGCAGTTCACTTTGAGCTAATGCCCTTGGGAAAAGCATGAATCCGACTATCCTCCTTCCAGCGATGGGTAAATAGCCGGGCAAATGTGGTTTTTAACCTTGATATGGCAACCAGTTTAGGAAAAGTAAAACTGGAGCTTTGGGGAATGCGGAGTACCCCTTTATTGCCATCGCTCCCAGATCCACTGTGGCCCGGAGTGGCAGTACCTGATAGGGTCCTATCTATGAGTCAAATAGGACTAAACTGTGTACTTATGCTAAACTGAATCGTTTGAAATAGAACTGTTTTTACATTTAACTGTGTGTAAATTACTGATTTTTTATTAAATTGTTAGTGATATATAGCAGTACTTGGAACCATCTAACTTTGCTGACGAAATTGAATAGCTTCAAATAGAAGCGTTTTCAACATTTAAACTGTATACTTATGCTAAAATGAATTGTTGAAAAAATATGTTTATATGTATAAAAATGGATTTGTCATTAAATAACCTACAACGCTTGATATTCCAAAAAAACTCAACCAAACCAAATCATTTATATTTAATATATATGTATAAAGAGGATTTGGCATGAAATAACCTACAAAGGTTGATATGCCATAAAACCAAACCAAACCAAATCATATATATGCGATATATATGTATAAAGAGGATATGGCATTGAATAACCTACAATGGTTGATATGCCATAAAACCAAACAAAATCCTCTGATTCTCTTATATGTACGAATGCTAGAGACTTTCAACAACACAAGGACATTCCTTTATACAATTTTGTATAAGTTCTTTCTTGTATCTCATTAAATTTCTTGTATTCCTCCTATGAAATTTGTTCAGACAAGTAAAATTGATAATTCTTCGTGAGTTGTTCTTGTATTTATTTCTTTATGAGGAAATATTAAACCAAACAACATTTTCTTTGCTCCAAGAAATCCGAATTTTGACCTCTCACCCTTTTCATGTTGGCGCGAGTAATTGTATCCAAACACTGCAAATATACGGTACCAACTTTCAGTCGATCGGTAATATCATCATCATCATCATCATGTCGTGCTGGTAGCACGGATATCCCTGACCCTCTCTCGCCACTCCTCCCTATCGTTCATCGCCCTA